>CAJVPY010002878.1:0-15179 GCA_910591965.1 Dentiscutata erythropus | reverse complement strand
GCCATATTCGCACTATAGTAAATTTATATAGTAATCTGAGTTACATTTTACTATGATCATTCTTCAGGTGACTGGTGGATCATCAATTAAATTAAATATATTAAAAGTTTTAGTAGTAATACGTGTGTATTCTACTAATTTTTTATAGTACTTTTTTTTTTGAAAAGAAGCCAATAAATTTATATTTTTTTTTGTAATTTGTATCTTTTTATTTTAAATTTTTTTTTAAGTTTTTGTATATAATATTCTTTTATATAAATATCTATACTACTAAGATTTGATTGTGTGTCTGTCTTCTGCAATTTGATTGGCTGTTGATAACAATGTGAATATACCATATATACTATATACTATAGTATATATAATGAAAATTATGTAGCATTAATAGGCTTTATGTGATGTTTAAACTTTTTGGCTACTATTTATAAAATAAGCTTTATTTTGTAGAGCCTAGGAAACTCCAACTTAAGAAATTGTTTATTTAAATTAGATTATTATATAGTTGACATGTTTGAACTGTATTTGCAAATTCTAATTTTTTTTCATAACTATATCACTATCACTATATATGAACTAAATATTAATCATTTATGTTTATAATATATACATCAAAGTTTTAACTAGGGTTTGGGCATGAGGTTGAGAGCAGAGATGGGACCCAGTTTCGGGTAGGCCTAATTCTGAAACTCTTTTGGATTTTTGAAAAAAATCCAAACCCCGAAACCCGAAACTATAATCTGAAGCCTTTGGTTAATTAAAATGCAGAATCAGATAAATATAAAAATTTTTAAAAAATAACTTCTAATCTAAAATTTATGTAACTTTCTTTTTTATCATAGCAAAAGAATTCCTTAAATTTAGGTTGGGTCTTCTAGCTATTGCCCTGGCCAAATTCTAAACTAACTCTAACCCAACTGCTATTTGTTTTGTTTTGATAAATGTGAAATCAAAACCAATCAAATGATTGATTAATATTAATTGATTATGCTATTTTTTATTTAAGTCATCTTCATCTTCTGAATCTTAAATAAAATCATTTAGCTCATATTCATTATCTAAATCTTCAATCTTCTATAATTTGATTATTATTTGTATTTTAAAAGCACTAATTTTCATTATAAATAGTGCAAAGTACATTAATCATATCAGCAGATTTGTGGAATTGGTCCTGAATTGATCCTTAATTGATTATCAAAGTTATCCACAAAATGACTCCTAAAGTTTGTATATAGTAAACAAGTGTATATAGAAAGATAATTTAAGAGGTAATTAGTTACAATTACAATGTCATTGTATCTATTTACCTCTTAAATTATCTTGCTACAAAATTTGGCAGATAACTTTGAGAATACAATTTAGGATCAATTCAGGATCAATTCCATAAATCTGCCGATATGTTAAAACTAAATTACTATACAAAATTAAATTTTAACAGTTTAAGGTTTTGAAAAAGTTTGAGATGGGTTTAGAATGTTTTAGGCAGAGTTTCAGAGTTTCAGATAGGTTTCAGATAAGGTTTTAGGTTTCAGGTAGGTTTTTGATAAGGTTTCGAGTTTTGGATGGGGTTTTGGAACCTATAATCCGAAACCCAAAACTTTTGGATTTGGCCAAAAAGATTTCGGGCCCCATCACTAATTGAGAGGCATGTCTAGGCATGCCTCTATTATGTGATTTAGAACTACCATATGATTGGTCAATTTAGTAATTAACTAATCAGAACTAAACTTATTAATACTAATTATAATAATTTATAATTTATATGTCTATAGGGGCATGCCATTTACAAAGGCATGCCCCTTGGGCATGTTGCAAAAATTTGCCATGCCCACAGCCTAATATATATGCTATCTTTTTGTACTGAAGAAAAATACCTGTAAATAAAAAATCATTATCACCGATAACTGAGATTTGAGTGTGTATATACAATCAAACCTCTTAATAAACTGTATTTCACAATAAACAATTTAATTTAATTTGCACACTTGAATCTCAAGCATTAGACATAACATAAATTTTTACTTATAAATTTTTCTACAATAAATATAACAAGAAAAATATACATATTCTCTTGGTACCATTACTGTTTCAATAACATCGAGCAATGCTACCCATTAACGTTTCAACACCTATATTAGCAGCTTTTTCATAGTATTCAAATGCTTTATTATAATTTTGACGACCCCTCTTCCACTTCTATAATAAAAACTAAGATTCCAAATTCCGATAGCATTATCAAAATCAGCAGATTTCTTACTATATTCAAATGCTTTCTAGTCATTTATTTTTATATCAGTTCCATAATGATAACAAAGACCAACATCATTCGTCGCAATTGGATTTCCCAAATCAGTTGCTTTCAAATAATATTTAAAAGCCTTCTTGTCATCTTTTTTGATTTTTCAATCCACATCTATAATTGCAAACAAGATCACAAAGTTGTTTAGAGTCCATTTTTTTAAAGGAAAAAAAATTATGCTCTAAATAAAATGCATCAATAGGTACATTTTTGATTAGTTTATTAATTGACCAATATTATCACATCAAAAACGTATATTTGAAAATATTTGTACCAAATATTATTATTATTCTATATAAATAAGAGCTTAATAAGCACTTGTAAACGAGAGTAATTAATATTACCTATTCCACGTTGATAGGATGAGTTAGACACTTGCTGATTTATTGAACCAGTAAGGTTAAATGACCTTATAACGCACAAACACGGATAAACAATTTTGCAAAGTCTATGATTCAGCAACATTATAAGCCAATTATTACAAATGTTCCTAATCCACTTGCTGTCAACAAGGACTTAATAAAATTTATTTAAATTATTTTTTATTGCATTACCAGAAAAAGTTTTTAAATGCATTCCTCAAGCCACAGACAAATTTTAGAAAATATTTATTAATAATGGCATTATTCTCAATCTTTCAACACCAATTTCTCGAAATATTATTTTAACCCTATTTTCTGATAAGACATATCTCTGGTAGCCCATTGCACTAACATAAGTTTTTCACAAAATACATTTTTTCAGATCAAGCTTATTCACTGATGACCTGATTTTTCGATATAAAATATAGTAATTGCAGTTTAAAATAACTTATTGAGGAAAATTGCTATTGACTAAATAAAATTTCGGAAAAATTGGATATAAAAAACTATGTCTTGTCAGCAATAAGATTGTCAGTATAGTGGTGTCGGCAAAATTTTATAAAGATGAGCATCGAAAGTTAGTAACCTGATTTGGTTTTGTTAAAATACAAATATGCATGCGGCTATGCAGAAAATTTTTTAAAATTATTGTTTTGATACAACAATATAAGTAAATTAATGAACTAATCAAAAGCATAACTTATTGTTGTAACTTTGTATTACTTTATTAAACATTAAATGTACTCTGCTACACTCCAACAATTAAAGTTAGCATTATATTCTTAACAGAAATTTTTACAGCTTTAAAAAAAAAAAAAAAAAATGGAATCCGAACAACTTATAAAACTTGGTTACAAATATCAACATAGTATTGGCATTACAAAAGATGAAAAGAAAGCTTTTGAATATTATATGAGAGCAGATGAGTTAGGAAATCCAAAGGGGATGAATAAATTAAATGAATGTTACTATTATGGAATTGGAGTTGGAAGAAATTACCAGAAAGAATTTGAATATAATAAAAAATCTGCTGATTTGGATAATGTTATTGGAATATGTAACCTTGGTTGCTGTTATAAAAGTGGAAAAGGAGTTGATCAAGATTTTAATAAAGCATTTGAGTACTATGAAAAAGCTGCTGATATGGGTATTAGTACAGCAATAGGTAACATTGCTCGATGTTATCGTAATGGTAATGGTACTAAGAGAGATATTCAGAAGGCAAATTATTGGTTTGCAAAATATAGCATAAAATTTGATTGTTTTTTATAACTGCGATCCAATAAATTTCAATAAAAATTATTATTATTTTTTTATTTCATTTGAAGTCTACAAGTTTGTAGAGTTCAAACAAAAAATTTTCTTCAAAATTTATCAGGTAGCTGTTGAGAAACCTTAGTTCAAAGTTTTAAAAAATTTAGACAGGGCTGTTTAGGCCACAAAGTAAAATTTTCATTTTGCATTACCCACCGACCCATTTTTTCAATTTTTCAATTTTTTTTTTTTTTTTTGGCTCTAATTGTGCCAATTGTTCTATTTTTGCCAACAATAATGAAGCTCATATATACTTACCAAATGAAACCACTCTCCTTCCAAACCATTTTCTCCCTCTATTCAAAAATCTCTTAACATACTCTAACACTACTCAAATCTGATTATACTATATCTATACAAATACTATCTCTTCAATCTTGTGAATCTTCTTTGAACACTCTCTCTAATTAATTCTCAACTTCTGAACCAATACCCAAATATATTTCTCTTCCTATTAATATAGCTTCACTTAATATCAATAGCCTTTCTCAACCCAACAAAAAACTTTCTATAACAAAATGTTTAATACTAACACCTATAACATTTTAGGCTTATCCGAAACATATCTCTCAAACAAAGAAAGAAAATTTCTTAACAACCAAATACCAAACTACAACAGTTACTGAAGCTCCTATTCATCACCACACCAAGCTGGTATTGGAATCTTTATTCATCACAATATAGCAAAGCATATAGCATATACTCATAACTATAATAGCCACATTATAGGTTTAGATCTCCATTTTAAAAATCTAGCAATCTGACTATTACAAATCTACATTCCAACAAAGAGAAAAAATAACTCTATAATGATATACAAGTACAAATTATTACACTCTCTCAAAATCCTAACTACAAACTAATACTAATGGGTAACTTTACAGTGTTCCAAACCCAAGATTTGATTGATTTCTCCAAAAAAATCCTCAATGCCTGAATCACAACTCATCAAATTCCTTTAAAGTTATCAATACAAAGATATATATTATTTTTTCTTTCCTGAAAATCAAAACTTCACTTTCTAATGAGCAAATATCAAAAGCAGGATAGACCAAATCTGGACTAATCTGTCAATTACTAATATTGAATACACAGATATCCTTTTCAACTCTATCCTAGATTCAGATCATTTCTTGATTACCCTTAAAATATCAATTATTATAAGCAAACCCAAACCGCATAAACAACAAAAAAGGAAATCTTTCTTTTAGAAAGACTGTTCTAATGAAACAATCCAAAACTACGTTAATCAAACTACACAAAACCTTAAACACATTCTTCCTAAAATTCCTTTAATTACTCACCAAAATTATTTTAACCTCATATGGAATCAAATCTCTAGAGCTTTAATCAAAGCAGCTAGCAAATACATTCCTTTCAAAAAAATCAAAACAATTAAAGAAATTCAAGACTTCCAACCCTCCAAACAATCACTATTATTTTATAGATACAAACAAATTCAATATCTCAAAAATCATCTTCATTCAACTAATTTTGATAATCTCATCAACCAATATCAAATACAATACCCTGAAAACTCTCTACAAACCAAAACTCCAACACTATCTCAACTTAAAAATGAATTTCAACTTACCAAAACTGCTTTCAATCACCAATACCAACAAAATCTCTACAAGGAGATTAAACAAAAAATTGAAAATTGAAACAAATCTTTTATTGAAGCACCCAAACTATTCTATAGAAAAATTCTCAAAAAATTCAATAATATTAATATTGATTATCTCCTTACTAATAACAACCTACTTACAGAACACAGCGAAATCCTAAACAAAATTTACCATTACTTTACTGATTACTTCTCTAAAAAACCCCTATATCCAATACCTTTGGAATTTCAGTAACTATATCAACCACATTCTAAACTTGAAATACACTATCTTGATTTATTCAAAACTATCTCAGACTAAAATCTTCCTAACCAAAAAGCGCCTAGTCTCTCTAAAATTTGCTATGAACATATTAAACATGCTAGCACCTCATCACAAGATATTTTCAAAGCATTTATCAATAAATGCTTTCAACTTAAAAAAACACCATCAGAATAAAAATTCTCTAATATTTTCTTAATTCCTAAAAAATTTACCACTAAATCAAGTCCACTCTATCTCTATTATTGAACCCTTCAAAAAAATCTTTACCAAAATTTTTACTAGTCGACTTGACAAAATAATCTTCTTAGATAACCTGCTCCTTTCTTAAAATATCTACACTCTCACCACTTGATATTATTTCTAATTCAAATCCTACCTCTATTACTATTTCACTATTAGCCTACATAGATAATACTGTTTGGCACTGTAACACTCTGAAGATTTACAAAATATTCTCAACGATGCCTCCTCTTTATACAAAATCAATAATACAGAAGTCAACCCAACAAAATCTGATTTGCTTCATATATCCTCCAAAAACTCCAAAACAATAAATTATACTCTTACATTTATTATTCAACCAATTTCTCACACAAAACCTACAGGCATAATTAAATATTTAGGTATCTACTATGATGGTTCTGGCTCATCCAAACCAACTCTTAATACAATATATAACAAAATAGAAAACATTTTAATGCTCATTCACTATAAAAACTATTACCCTCTCAAATTTCCTCTCTATTCAACCTTATACTACAACCTTCTTTAGAATATCTATTATAAATCATTCCAATACACAAAAACATCCAAACCAAACTTTTTCGACTTCTATCTATACAAACAAAAAAAATACTTTTAGTTTCTAAAAACACTAACAATATTGTAATAACTAATCCACTCATCTTTAATTTACCCACTTTTAATAACATAATACAAAAAGTTAGTGCTTCAAATATCGAACGAAATTTAATACTTTTCTACTTCTCTATAATATTGGTATCACACGTATTAAATCCTGGCAATCTAAAGTTTGGTCCTCTAATCTATCAAAGGAATTACTTCTTCTCTACTATTGTAAAACACAAAACTATACTCTTCTTTTTAACCTTTCACAACTAGCTAAAACTCAAATCACAACCTTTTCTCTTTCTATTCCAGAATATATACATCTAATTTTTGATATACTCCCAACACCTTCTGATAATCTTACAATTAATAGTCTCAAAAACAAAATTCTCTTTATTGAACAAATCACAACAGCAGATAATTTTTTATTATCTTGGAACAATATTTACCTTTGTACAAACAAAACAACTAGAGGTTGTCAACCCCGCTGGTTTATACAACTTCTACAAAATATACAATCAAATTCTATTCAAACTACATAGCCATATCTTCAACTGCCTCCAATAAACTGCTTCATTAATATGTATTACCAATCTAATATCATCAACAAATTCAGTCTTTCTCTACCAACTCCTACTACATAATCTAAATATAATTGCTAATCAAATAAACTTCCAAACTACCTACTATCAAATAACCTTATCAACTATAAGACAAACAGACTAAACATTCTTAGGATTTACAGAATTAACTGAAACTAACAATACAATATCTAACTCTACCCTTATCAATTTACTATATAAACAAATTAATTTTTAAAAACCATTCTTACAAATAGACTATAAAGAGAAGATCCTCGCTATAATTAATATATCCAAAAACCTTACTATTACTTCATTATCTCTACACCAACCTCAAATTAACTTACCCTCTCGGGAAATACATCTTATACAACATATTATCAAAACACCTAACTATCAAAACCATCTAACTCAATTACATAACAATATCCTGAATTTAAACACAACTAACTTACAATTTTATACTGATGCTTCTATTAAAAATCTTAAAACATCTAATATATGGCTGGATTTGTAAAAATGACCTCTTTATTAATTTTAGTGTAGCAATCACACCTTCTCTTGATTTTACTCATTCAGAACTAATAGCAATCATTCCCCTACTTCTTACTCTACCAATTAATTCTACACTTATTATTTATATGGATAACCTCTTAACAATTAAAAGCTTATCAAGCTTTACATCTCATAAACTTATCCAACAAAAAAATTGAGATATTATTTCTATTATCAACTCACTCCTAACAACTAAAAATATTTCTATTAACCCTATTAAAGTTAAATCACATTCAACTAACTCTCTTCATAACCAAGCAGACCTCTTAGCCAAATGTGGCACAGCCAAACTAATTGTAGAAATTCTTTACTCATACTTTAACTTCTCTATTCACTTTTTCTGATATAATTATACAATAACATTCAAAATTTATTCATTTATTAAAAGTACTATTACAATTTAAGAACTTCTCTCATAGACCTCTCTCAAATTCTTTAACAATTATACATCTAATATAAATTGGAATCTTACCTTAAACACTCACCTCATCTTAGACAACAAATCAATCAGGCTTCAGAAAGAAGATATAAAATATTTGTTTTTAAGCCTACTGAAACTATTAATAAAATACTTAATCAATATCAGCCTTCTGTTTATTTCACTAATATCAAATTATCAAACCAACTTGTCACTGATCCTATTCAAATAAACAACAAATCCAAACACACTTTTTTTTTTTTTTTTATTAATATAATGTCATAGTAGAAACTTTATTATAGTCAGTCCGAAGATTGAAAGTTATCTTATAGTTTTCAAATCCAAGTAAGGAAATAGATAAGCTATTTATTTATAATCTGGCTGCCAAAACCCTTCAACTTGAATTAGCAAATTCTAAGAAGGTTGATTAGAAAATAAATTTCTATAGTTAAAGATTTCTAACGACACTTGTACTACAGAGCATCCAATGTAACATTACACCTCCTATTTCCTATTTTAGTACTATTTTTAATTTTAAATGAATAAAATAAATCTAGCTAAAATAGGTTGGAAAAAACCCTAAGATGTTAATCATGACATTATGTAAGACATGTTGTTTGAGAGAGACCTTGCAGATACTATTTTTCAATAGCAAAGCAAGAATTTGGTAGTTGAGTAGTAGATGTTTCTATATTTTGTTGATTGGTAGAAAGTAGTAAAAAAAATTTAGTGTGTTTTGTTTTGTTTGTAATATTGCGGGCCAATTCCCATTAATGTTGATGTATGTTGCGTTGAGACCATATTTCATGATAGAACCATTTAAAGAGATTGTTTGAAAGGCTGATTGCAAAGTGTTCAGTTTGTTTTTTGAGTAGAGTTTTAAAAGTGTGATATCTTGGTTTTGAGTAAATACTAAGTATAGTAAGAAGTAAAAAGTTATATTAAGGGTTTATAGAATTAAAAATAGATTGTGAAAGAGTATTAAGAAATGTGATTAATAGAATAGAAGTAATTTGGAGTTGTTGTAATGTATTTGAAGTTATATTAAGAAGTGTCTGTTGGATATCTTCATTGTTTTTTAAGCATAGAAGTATATAAAGAGTATCTTCTATTGTAGAGCATTTGCAACAGCTATTTGTTGTATAAAGGTTAGTGTATTGAATTTTGAGATTTTGCATAGTTGGTAGATTATTTGTAAGAACTTTAATATAGAAAGAGTATTTTGAAGAGTAATATTCAAGAGTGTTGAGAATTTTGAAGGTGGTATGTATGGTAGACTTGTTTTCAGGTAGTGTAGGTGTACTGTAACCATGGCTAGACTACATCGTAGTATAGCGAGGTTAGTAATTGGAGGTTACATTTTGAGTAAGTGTTAATAATAAGGATATATGAGTTAATATATGAGAGACAGAGCTTAGAGTAATTGTTTTATTGATTTTATTAAAGGTTTTAATGAGGTTTCTAAGTTTTTTGAGTCCAATATGAAGTGCTGTACATTGTGGGGTTTATTTATAATTATTGCTATGTTTTTTAGAAATTTTGTTAGGAATTGTCTTAATAGCAGCATATATGATGCAATATTGAATTTTGAGCCAATAAGTATCAATACTTTCTTGAGTATCGGTAGTAAATAAAATGTGGTTTTGAAATATTAGTTGTGTAGTAAGCTCTAAGAACTTGAGCCATTGGTCACTAGAGGTAGTCTTATAATCAAATATCTGACAACTAATATTGGTATAGAGGTGAGAAGGTTTGCTATAAACATTAAGAAATGTTCAAGAAATAGAGAGTATTAAGTAATCACTACAGGTGTGCTAATTTTGCTATTGTCAAGATTATATAAGAGAAGAAATTGTATGTTAAAAGTGTTAGTCCAGCATAGTCAATTCTACTAGATTTGTTATTATTAGACCAAATAAAGTGAGTTCTGTTTAGATATACACCAATATCAAACATGTTAGACTAGTATAAAGAGTTAATAAGTTTGAATTTAGATGAAGAGATCGATATAGTATTATGTGTATTAAAATCTCTTAGGATAATAGATTGTAAGTTGAACTGTTGAGCTTGTTGTATCCAGTTAATAAATGTGTTTTGAGTAAGATTGCATCTAGTAGAGTCAGTTAAGAAAAGATAGACTAAGGTTATGTAAGCTTAATATTGCTTTTAAAGAAAAGATCTAGTGCTATAACTTCACCTGGGTGTGTTAAATAACTATGAATATGGGGCTTAAGTTAGTTGCAAATCATAATAGCTGCTCCTTCTATAGAGCTATCAGAATTAGCCCAGTACTATGTGTAGAAATTATTATTACAAAAGAAGAGCTTGGTTTTGTTTGAAATTTTGGTTTCAGTAATACTAGTGATAGAGATGTTGCGATTGATACAGTAATCTTGCCAGATTTGTCTTTAGAAGAGGCATTAAACCCTCAAATATTATTGTAAGATATAGATCATGTTGGTTAATTGATTAGGTATAGTCTAGTTTGGAAGAAGGTAAGGAAGGATTTTAAGGGTTTGTGTTGAGGCTTAGTAAGGTTGAGAGGTTTACAGATAAATTAAAAAGGAGATAATTATTAATAAAAGTTAGTAAATAAGAGTTGTAATCTAATTTAAGTTGTATTTTATAGTAGCTATAGAGATAATTAGAAAGTGGAAGTATATAGTTTGTGTAATCTGGTAGAATTACTTAATGGAAAGATATATATATACTTCAGAGAAAACATAATTAGAACGAGTTTTTTGAAAAATATTTTGATATAGTAGTTTAAGTAGATTTAGGATATTCTTCCTGTATATATTGCAGAAATGAGCTAATAGTTTGTGATGAGGGTAAAAGTTGCAATCTGTAATAATAAAGGAATTTGTTGAAACATGTATATGGATTAATTTTATAGTAACTATTCCATTATCTTGCATAAGATAGTGATAATAATAACATTGGGCTTGTATAGTAGTCATCACTGTTATAGTCATCTTCTGATATTTTTTTATTAGAAAAGCTAGAGAGTTAATTGTTGTTGCTGCTACCTCAGAAGATGATGATGTTATAAAGTATGAAATAGATATGAGGTTGTTTTTTGCTATAAACACTATATACTGGCTTGCATAGCTCTGCAAGGATCAAAGATCACTTGGTTTTTTGTTAGAAGACTGTTATTATTTGAACCTTCTGAGTAGATAGAAAATTTGATTTTTTGTCATATGATCAAACCATATTTTATATATAACTAGCATACTATCTATATCTCTGGTATAAGAACAAATTTTGTTTGAAAGAATAAATATATATAATAAAACTTTAATATACTTCTTTAAATATATATTTAAATATAGCATGTTGTTAAAGAAGTGTTCTTGCAAAGTATATTAGCTAATACTTTTGCCCCTTCAGATCCAAGTTCATTTCTTTAGAGACTCAACATTGTTAAAAGTTCTTGCAAAGTGCATTAGCTAATACCTTTGCCCTTTCAGAACTAATTTTATTACTACTGAAATATAACATTGTTAAGGTGGTAATATTACAAAGTATTTCAACTAATGCATAGTCTCTATTTAATCCAAGTTCATGATATCTTAAATCTAATATTGTTAAGGAGTGTATCAGCATTGCTTTACTTACTTCTGATCAAAATTATTATCCCAGAAATTTAATATTGTTAAGGAGAAGTTCTTTCAAAGTGCATCAGCTAATACTTTTTTTAATATTGTTAAGAAAGAGTTCTTGCAAAGTGTATTAGCTAATGCTTTTCCATTTTTGGATTCAAGATTATTATAACGGAAATTTAATATTGTTAAAGAGGAATTCTTGCAAAGTGTATTAGCTAATGCTTTTTCTACTTTTTGAGATTTAATGTTGTTAAGAAGGTGTTCTTGCAAGGAGTATTAGCTAATACTTTTCTATCTTTGAATTCAAGATTATTTTTATTGAGATTTAATATTGTTAAGGAGTTCTTGCAAAGTGTATTAGCTAAAGCTTGTTTTTCTCCTAATTCAAGATTATTATAATAAAGATTTAATGTTGTTAAATTTATACAAAGTATAATAAATAATGTTTCTACCTTCGAATCCAAGATTATTATAATAGAGATCTATTGTTTAAAAGGTGTTCTTGCAAAGTGCATCAGCTAATGCTTTTTTTACTTCAGATTCAAGTTCATTTTTTAGAGATTCAAGTTATTGCAAAGTGCATTAGCTAATGCTTTTGTTCCTTCAGGTTCAATTATTAGGGAAGAGCTATTTATTAGCTGATATTTTGCTACTAAGTGGCTACCCCCTCCCCCCAGGGTTGGCAATGGAGCTCAATAGAGCCAATGGAGCTCTGAATGAAGCCAATGGAGCTCTAAATGGAGCCAATGGATACTAGTTTCTTGAGCTCCATTTGTGTAACCATTTAACTCCATTGGCTCCATTGCCAACCCTGCCTCCCCCCACCTGATCATAAATACTGCAATTTGATTGGCTAAAATTTTTAAAAATTTAAAAATTTAAAAATTTTTAAACTTTAATATTAAATAAAATTTGAAACAATGTACCGTTTTGGATGATTTTACTACCAAAATATTCGCCTCAATGAGATGATTCCAACAAGCCTAAATTATCAAAATCCAATTACTAAATCTCAAGATTATTATAAATTTGTATTTCTTTAATTATATTAGTTTTGTATATATTAAAGATCTTATAAACTTTAACATTGAATAACTTGTGAACCAGCAATCCATTTTAGATGATTTTACTACCAAAATGCTTGTCTCAGTTAGACAATTCTAATGAATCTAAAATTATTAAATTCTGATTATAGAATCCCAAGATTGTTATAGATTTGTGTTATTTTTAAATGATTTAATATATTTTATATTAAAATAACACAAATTTATAACAATCTTGGGATTCTATAATCAGAATTTAACAATTTTAGGTTCATTAGAATCATCTCACTGAGAAGAGCATTTTGGTAGTAAAATTATCTAAAATGAATTACTGGTTCACAAGTTATTCAATATTAAATTTTATAAGATCTTTATTAATAATTTTTAATATAACAAAACTAATATAATTAAAGCAATACAAATTTAAATAGGGCAAAAATAGAAGTTCTGGGGTCACTTTTCAGTACCCTGGTTAGTAAAGTATTCATTTTGCTTTTTAATCATTATAGAAAGCTTATATTCTATAAAAACTCTTTACTTCCTATATAAAAATCTGGGTACTAAAAATTATATAGCTAGAACTCACTATTTTTATATTTTATAATCAATTTGGATGATGACAAAAAATTGATCGCTTCGTCACACCTAATATTATATACTATTCACCTATATATAAAACAAGATATTAAAAATTATGTATCTATTTTCCTTTTATAATACTTTTGATAATGTTTACCAACATAATAGCTTCTAATATGATCTGGACATCGTCTACTTTTAGAATGAGTAGGTTTATCACAATCAGTACAAAGAAAGTGTTTGATTGCATTTTTATGAAGCTAGCACTCTTTAGAACTCATATATGATCGACCACATATTTCTCTAGTATATAAAAGAAAATCACATATATATTTGCCTGTTTGCATTTTTTATATATGCCTAGTACATATCAATTTTCAAATTGAACAAAAATATTTTATAAGTAACAGATAAGGAATTTCATATCAGCATCTATATACAAATTTATACTATTATTTTACTATAGTAGTACATATATGTAATAGATATAGAAAAGATTTTTCTAAATTAGCAAAACTTCATATACATCTAGAACAAAAAAATCTATATAAACCTAGTAATACCCAAAATTCTATTATAGCTCCAACACCATTACCACAAAATTTAGCTAAAGATCAAATTCTGATAAAAAACCATGTTCTAATAGATGATTTAATCCAATTAAATAATACACTCTCATCACCTATTCAAAATATATCTTCAGATCTATCCCAAAATAATACTGAATGGTTTGATAATATGGAAGATAGATATAATGCAAACACTAATGAAAAATAGCCTGAATTAGATGAATCCTTGCTCTATGACTATCCAAAAAGAAATATCATAACTGTAAAAGGCAATTTTGGTAGTAATCTAGTAAGAAAAAATTATAAATTGATAAACATCAATGAGCTTATAGTAAGCAGTTATTCTATCTTCTAAAAATATAAAATATAGATTCAATCATCATGGTTTTTGATCCAAATGAAATAGTTTTTTTGTCCATACTTATCTTTAGATTTCGTAATATCTGTAAGAGCTATAAGATATATAATATGTTGTCTATTATAGTTCTTGCTAGCTATTACTGGTTTGGAAGTAGCTATTTCTTCTTTTTATTCCCAAACATTAATAGAAATATCTGAATTCATCTCTTCTATCTTATTGAATATACGTGAGCAAATTGGTGTAGGCATTGAGATTCCATCTAGCTTGACTATATTCAGATATGGTTGTAAACTTTTGGCTTTATATATTTGTCTTCCTAGATGATCTGTTATACCTGCTTTATCTGCAAAGTAGCAACCTAATGCACCTTTGAGACAATTATCTGTAGACATGCCAGTAGCCGAATTTATAATATCAGAATTATCATAATTGATTGTATATTTGGTATTGGCAAGCTTCTTTGGGGTAGGAATATAGAATCCTTCATATGTTTGATGAAGAGTATAAGCTTCAATAGTTAACTCTTCAATTTTTACCAAATTCTATCCTGATTCTGATTTTATAAATGAGTCTATTTTCTCATCTATTTCTGATATAAATTTATCTATATATTTATTGATATCTTCTTCTGTAAGAATAAGGCTTCTATTCCTTAAACTATCCAGTTTTAGCAGACAAATTTGCCTGCTTAAATTTTATAAATTCATATCTGATCTATTTTTTTAAAATATAAAAATATTTTATAATTTTTT
>CAJVPY010002877.1:0-15179 GCA_910591965.1 Dentiscutata erythropus | reverse complement strand
TGTCACCGAATATGAGAAAAAGCTTCTGGAAGCTGCTATTCCAGAACTTAAACAAAGCATCGATAAAGGTGTATCATTTATCAATTCCAAATTATAAATGTAGTAATAGCAATACCAATGACCAGTCAATTAGTGCATAGGAGCTAAGACCATTATTGCTAATTTTATTTTGAACATCATAATTCTTTATTAACTCGAATTAAAATCTGTTATTGCAAAAATAAATTTTCAATGTATGAATTGTTATACTAAATTTCGAACTTTGAAATGGATATCATGATTCTTTATTAATTTGAATAATAAATCTGTTACGTATTACAAAATAAAATTTCAATGTATGAAACAATGAAATTTTCTATGTATATGTTGTTTATACTGAATTTCGAACTTTGAAATGCCAATAATATCGCAATCAAATTTAGGGTAGAGTTTTTTAATTTTTATATTAAATTTGATAAAATCAGACCACAATTAGCGTTTGCAGTCGATAATCATTTAGTCGACAAAAAAGCAACTAGTAAAAATTTTTTTTTTTTGACCTATTAGACCTGATTTCAAAACTAGAAGGTACACTTACACCATCCACAATTTTTTTTTAATGTACCCAAGGCATGAAACGGCACTATAAACAATTTTTTCAAACTCATATGCCGCGATTAAGTTGGGCTTTTCTTTTTATAAGCACTTGAATTTTCACAAAAAAAAAGAGATAAATCTTACAGAGGCAAAAAGACTAATCTCTATGAAGTGCTTTGAAGTAAATGTAAAATAGTACTTACGTATTTATATAAATTATAATCTGATTTTGATTATCAAAAATTACGTTAATTGGTCAACCGTAAAAAGAAGCTTTGCCTCTAAAAAAGATGTTAGAATTTCTGCATGCATAATATTTGTGAGACGGAGCGCAGGCAGGAGGACTTTCGTATGATTGGCTGTTTAAATCAATTTTACATTATTTATACAGTTTTTAAACAAATAAAAAGTTTTATTAGGGTTGTAGGACTCGACCATTAAAAATAATCAAAATGATTTCTGGTTTTAGGGAAGTTAGCATAATAGCGACTTCTTAAAAGGTAGATAGAATGTAGGGTCACCGACTATCTGCTGCGACTATCTGCTGCGACTGACCCCAAATTCTGCTTTCGATAAAAGTCAATTTATGCGAAATTATGCGACAAATTATGCGATTTATGCGAATCGAATAGAAATATGCGACCATTTTTTAACGAAAAAAAAAAATTATACCAAAAGCTACAGATTTACTGTCACGGATCAAAATGAAACCTGATTTAAAATGAAACTATTTAACCTCACTTATATGTCTGATTTCGTTTGATCTGTCATTATTATTCCGTAACTCTCCAACCAATACACTCGTTAACAGTTATCATCCGGCCTGAATTACGCTAATTTCGCTTCGATTTTTCAAAATATCATTTTATGCGCAGATTATGCCTATATAATTATGCGAAATATGCGAAATATCGCATATGCTATGCGATGAAGCAAATAGGCGGTGACTCTATTACCATGCTAACTTCTCTAAAACCAGAAATCATTTTGACTATTTTTAATAGTGGAGTCCTACAGTCCTAATAAAACTTTTTATATATTATACTTCTTTTTTGTTTATTCTTCGTAGTTTTATTTTTTTTAAAAAGTACTTTAAACTGTATATATAATGTAAAATTAAATTGATTTAAGCAGCCAATCATACGAAAATCTTCCTATGAGCACTAAGTAAGAATAAAATTTACTACGTATCGGTATCGGCACGGGACAGGTTACATTAATCTCCAAATTTCGAACCCAATACTTTATCCAGATTGCAAATATCAATAACGGTAATATAACGTTTAATTAGGGTGTGTTAACGCTCTAATGAATATGTAATATACTTCCTCGACCATGTATATAACGGATATTTAAACAGTCTCATGGTAATTATGAAATTATGAACTGCATCGAATTTATTAATTTTTATGGAAAAAACTATAAAATAAATTGAAATTTTGGTAACAGTTTTAAAGTCATGTTAATTATCGGTGAATGCATAGGTCGAACAAATTAACTAACACCAAATCGCATTACCTAATTTTCCTGCAAATCGTGACACTTAAGAAAATGTCACTGATTTCGGTCGACACTCAAAATCACCCAGCCTTATTATACACAACTGTTGACTTCCTTGGCTCCGGCATGCTCTACCACATTTTCCAAATATTGCTAGTGAGTTATGCCAATATTTTTTTATATTAGAATTTGAAAAACCATTAAAAGGATTTTACTATGATATCGATAAAGTTGGAGTGATGTATATGTCGTACAGTATATTAGATTAAAATTTGCGTCAGATCAAATTTTAATTCGAAGTTACGTTAGGATTAGATGGGTGCCTGTGTTAGGACATTAGCGAGATTATAAGTACCGCTTCGGGCCCGGATATCTACCCCTGTAGTGAGGAATAAGGGTATTATCTTCATTTTTATGACGTCATAACGGTATTGCGTAAAAAAAACCAATTTTCAGCAATGTTTGTCATTTCAGTATTTCCCCGGAAGTCGAAACGCGCATTTTTAATTTGACGCACAACATATATACAATGCTCTATAGTAATATTTTGAGGGTTGTTAAAATCTTATGAATCTGCAATATATTACGTAGTCATCGCTGTTTTCGATTTAGTTGGATTTATTACAATATAGGTAATTACTTAAATTAGGTATACTGTATATGTTTTGCGGAACCATTTGATATATATATATATTTCAATACTTTTAACTATTTACATATAAGCTTCTTCAATAGCATAAGCTTGAGTCCCGGAGCTGGTGATTAAGGGAAATACGGAAATATACGGTTAATTATTTGGACTTACTAGAACCAGAGGGTCAGTTAAAACAGATTTACAGTAAGTAATTTCCTAAATCGAAAACAGCGATAATGCGCAACACGTGTTAAAGTTTGCTTGTTCTCTTCCATGATGTTGATGAGTTTTCAGATTATTAGTCTCCTTGCTATATCGAACCTTTTCTACACAGATTTATTTCAGTATTTTTTGTATTGATACAGTAAGTTTTTTAAAAAATATATACTGAAATAAAACCGGTTTCGAGTTTCCTTTTCTGGGGAACGTCTAAAGCGGAGTAGGTTCTTATAATATATATTTTATTGAATTAACTTTCGGGTTAAGGTTTTTCTTAGATTAAGTTTTATTAATTAATATATATGCAAAATTGCCTTCGCGTCATTTTTGCTTAACACACTCGAGGTAGGTTTAAACTGCCATTTTTGTATTTTTCAGGGGTTTCGCTTTTTTTTTCTTGTTTTGCTTCGCCGGCGATCATCAAAATTCTATAATTTGATTGGTCATATATCACGTGATTCTGCTACTAACACGTGGTTTTTTTATATTTTGACCCCGTGATTTACGGATTTGGGGTAAACAACATTATGAAATTTTTGTTTATATAAATAAACCCTCTTCATTGATTTTTTCTCATTAGAACATACGCCATTTCTGATAGGTAATTTCGACGCTTTTTGAATTGATTATCGTTTGGGAGGACATTAAATTCGTCTGGTTATTTTATTTCTGAATGCAGACCGGTAACGTCAAATGGGCGTTCACCGTTATGTCTCTTTGATCAAATAATGTCTAGGCGTTTATTGTCCTGTTAAAGAATGTACTCTACCCATCTTTAATCGAAACATCACAGCTTACATTTTACCGATGCAGATTTGGTAATGTTCTTTTCCCTTTTTACGTTTTTCTTTTTTTTTTCTAAAGAAGAAAATTTTGAAAATAATCGTATATAGGTTTTAATACTTTTGCAGATACCTAATATGAAATGTATTAATGATTATTTTTACAGCTTTATCGGGTTCGCTGATTATTATGAAATACATTGGTGATTATTGCTAATTTGCAAAAAAGTTTATTGCTGTATTGCTTTTATTTGATAATTTTCTTTTTTTTTTAATTAAAAAAAAACGGTTTTTGGGCTTAATATGATGACGGAGTTGTACTTTAAAATTTAACTTTAGAGCCTTGCTTTGAGGGTTTTACTTTTAGAGCCTTGCTTTGAAGGTTTCACTTTTAGAGCTTCGATCCGAGAGTTTTATTTTTAGAGTCTATTCTCGAGTATTAAGTGTGCAAAGTCGTTGTCTGTCGGCGATATATACTGGGTTCGATTCCCAGCAACGACCGTCTCGTTATTTCGTTTGCTTTATTATAGTTATTGCTTGGTATAGATGTTGTTGCTCTTCTTTTTTTTAAAGATAAATAAGATGTAAATCTGATTTTGAAGTTTATTCATATTTAGAGATTAGACTATCTAGTAAAATCGCCCGGGGAAAAATTTTTGTTAGTACACGGAAAGTGGTTTCTTACGCAAATCGATGCTTGTCACGTTATTCTATTATTTTTAAATTTTTACATATAATAAAACTATTATTTCTAGTTGTAATTTACTTTAAAAATTTGTATAATTATAACAAATTGTATTTCTGCATTTTAACGGCATTCGTTTTTTACATAATTGTAATTTTTTTCAAGTTTGTTATAAGCGAATACTTTTTTTATCTTACGTCAATTTTTCTTTTCATTCATTATACAAGAGTATTTGAACAGAATCATGTATATAAAATTTTTCAACACAATTTCCATAATATCTTTTTAAAATGTTTCAATATTAAAATAAAATATTATTCATAATTAACAAAAGGCCGCAAATCTTCAATTTGGAACATTTTTATTCGAAAAAAATTTTTTTTATTATAAAGAATTTATATTATTAATATAACAATATCATGTTTTAATGATTAATTCAGAGATCGGAGTTAATGTAATCTGCCCCAGATTTTCTATGTGCCAGGATTTATTTAATAATTACGTAGAAGATCTAATAAGCACAATAATATCTGTTGAAAAGTTTTTTCAATGTATCATTAGTTACATTAAGAATAATAGCCAACTTCTCGCCAGCATTGAATATTTCAAAAAAGAATTCCTATCGATAGGCAAATTATCTATTTCACCAAAATTTCTCATCAATCAACGAATATTCAGAAAGAAAATAGGATCAATCTGAATGAAGAGATGTAAAAAGGATCAATTGCAAAAAAGTACATAATTTATCGAAAAACGTCACAGAAAATAAGCCAAAAGGTCAAAAAAGAAATTATTTATGAAAATTTAAGTGAACCAATTATATCTGTATCGGTATATATATATTTATAATAAATAAAAAATCTACATGACAATAAATTACTGATTTTTCAAAAAGAAATTGTTTTTTAAAAAATTGAGTTATAAAAATAGAAATTTGGTGTGGCCAAATCTAACTACGTAACTGCTAATAATTATTTATATCTAATGATAACAATAATAAATACTAAGGTAATATTGAGCGTTTTATAAATACTAAAGGTAATAGCTAAAGTTGGGTGATTTATAAATATATACTAAAGATAATAGGTTTAAATGTGATTTATAAGTACTAAAGGTAATAGTTAAACGTTGTATTATTTATAAGTACTAAGGGTAATAGTTAAACGTTGTAACAGTTAAATGTTGTGTGATTTATAAGTACTAAAGGTAATAGTTAAATGTTGTGTGGTTTATATACTAAAGATAATATATAGGGTGATTTCTATACTAAAGGTAATATATAGGGTGATTTATATACTAAAGGTAATATATAGGGTGATTTATAATACTAAAGGTAACAGTTAAATGTTATTAAAAAAAAAAGCGACATGTGTGTCAACGCTTTTACTACGATGCTGAAACTAAGTAGCAATAACACGTGTATTTCTTCTAGTTTCCATTTTAATCTTATTGGCTTTCTCAATCAAATGTTTTCCAAGGATAGGATCCGGTTTTTGATAATATTTTCCCCTTAACACAATCTTTCCCCATTGTTCCAATGCAGAATAATGATCCTGCTTTGAAGCTTTTTCCAAATATCTCATCGCAGTCACGTATCTATCTCCCTCCTCAAATACAACAGGTTTATTTAGCAAAGCTAACGCGTACTGATATTGTGCTTCCGGATGTTGTAGTTCTGATCCTTTTTTAAGGTATCTCAAGCCTCTTTGAACTTCTGGTTTAACATCTCCATATCCTTTAAGTAAATAAACACCCATCCATAAATTTGTATTTGGATCATCTTGTCTGAGATTATAACATTTTTGAAATATATCCCACGCTTCATTGTATTTCTTGTTGTTATGAAGTTCAATACCTTTTTCTATATAATCATAGGATGGAGTGGCTGGGGAGGTTGGAGTGTTTGGGAAGGTTGGAGTGTTTGGGAAGGTTGGAGTGTTTGGAGTGGTTGAAGAAGTTGAAGAAGATATTATACGTCGATTGGACGGACGTCTTAATATTGCTAGATCTATATTTGCAATTTTATCAGAATCGTCATCAGTATCCTGACCAGAAGAATTTATTAGTTTATTCAGATGATCAAGGATTGTTCTAATATCATGACGTTGAGAAGGATCTTGAGACCATGATTTTTCAATAATTTTTTGATATTCGCTATCTTTTGATGTAAGTTCAGGACGTTTTTCATCAAGAATTTGAAGTTTGATATCTTCCTCCATTAAGGTATTAAAGGGTAGTTGTTGATATTCAATCGCCCACATGACTAAAGCGAAACTTTTTAATATAAAGATATAATTATTATCGTTTACTAAAATTAAGAATTAAAATGTCTACGCTCAATTATAAAAATTACCTGTATACTTCGCTAGCTTTAGTGTAATTTTCACCACGAATTTTCTCTGGTGAACTCCACCTAAAAAGAGAAATAGGAAAGAATAAGGTATATGTGTATTCCGAATGATGACCCGAATTAAGATAAATTACCTTAACATATAATTTGGTATGGAAGTTGTTGAAGATTCTTCATTAATTCGGAAATTATATAGTTTAGGTTGTAAATATTTATCCAGCAATATATTAGAGCTAATTATAAATTTATATAATTTTAATTAATAATTAATATATATTATGTGATATGATATGATGTGAGATTAACATTATTATAAATATATGTATATACTAACGTTCTAATATCACGATGTAAAATATCTCTCTCGTGACAATAATTCAATGCATTAGCAATTCCACGAGCAATTAAGAGTTTGTCAGCTAGAGTTAAATTAGAATCTGCGCGATGTTCAGTAAGGTAAGTTTGCAAGTTATAATCTACCCATCTTGTAACTACAAAAAGGTTATCGGATCGACGACAGTATCCATAGCTTTGAAGGAAAAAAAATAATAATTAATGAAAAATTATTTCAACATAAAAAAACAATTTAATTAAATTTGAGCTTACAAGTCAAGAATATTTGAACATTCACGAAGATCTTTCATAAATTTAACTTCTTTTTTTAATTCTTCCAAACGATCATCGTTATCTTGACCAATATTCTTTTCAGCAACTCTAATAGACTTTTTATAAATTCGTTCAAATATATGATCTTTACTTCCTCTAACAGACTTAACCTCTGAAAGATCGTTTTCTGTAATCTTATTTTTACTTTCAAATCGTTTCTTAGGAATTGAAAGAAATCTGACAAGGGATAAAGTTCTACTTCTAATTAGCTTCCAACCTTTTTGGGAAGCACCCCAATTGTTGATTGCTAATTTCAATTTATCAATTGATTTAATTGTTTCATCTATTTGACGGCCAATTCTTTCATGAACCTATTTGTTAAATGATTTATCAGAAGATTATAAAAGACGTCATAAAAAGCGCTGTTCAATAGAAAATCATAACATTGATCGATGCATCGATCAATATTGTGATCCAGACTGTATGTTGCTGAATCTGGTAAGTAATAACGACAGACTTAAAGTCACATGACAGGTTTTCCAAATATTTACTAGCAATTCGTATAACGATAAATACTACAATAATATGAATATTTAAACTATATATACAGTATTATCGTTATTTAAAGATAATAAATTTGTGTATCGAAAAAGGTACTCTAAACAATGGATATCGGCGAGTTGGTATTTTATTCCTTGGTTTTTCTTTTTCTATTGAAGAGCGTCCATATATCAAAAAATGATTATATAGTCATTACATACCTCAATCTCGGTATCACTAATAAAAACTCCAATCGTCCAAAGACAATTTTCAAAATTTTCAAAATCCTCGGACTCTTCGACGAATCTTTGAAATCTAGGATTTACTTTATCTTCATCCGAGTCTCTGAACAACAATTTTTTGATTTCTTCCATCAATTCTTCACCTTCTTTAATTACATTCAATCCCTTTTCAGACAAATCTTCATGTTTCAAATCTTTGAACACTTGTTTAGCAACAGAGAAAGAATTTGCTATAATTGAGAGATTCCTCGAACATTTATCCGATAGTGTTTCATCTAAAAGGTAACTATCTCGTTTATTTAAAAAAGGTACACTTTTATTAGTTGGGAAAGTGGGAGATTTTGCATCTATAGGTGATTCTACATATGAATTAAGATCTGGTTCAGAAGACATTTCTATTTTAAATAGACTTATTAAAAAAAAAAAAAAAGGGTTATTAAAGGTTTGTAAATTTATCCTAAAGATACAATCAAATTTTGAATAAATGCTAGAATTTCAGACGATATTTATATATTGGAAAGATTTATGAGAATATTTTTACTGTTACTAATTTATATTAAATGGACACGAAATATGCATGCGTTTTAAACACTATAGAAGGACCTATAAATGGTATGGACTGCGTTTTTGTGCAGAAATATTTACGGGATGACCTTATATTTTCTTTACCAAGTATGTACAACAGTGGTGATTAGGATAAATTACACTATTAATAAATCTACTCTTTTATATCTATTATAAATAATAATAATTTTAAAATGAATTCATGTTCATTTGAACTTAATTCGGGTAAATTAAAATGAGAAAAAATTAATCTTTACGAACGTACAATACATATAAATGTAAAAGTTTCTTAAGTGTGGGAAAAACATATTTTTAAAAAAATTTTTTGCATAAGTTTATCTGCAATTTGATCTATCAATCTTCTGTGTTTAATAGAGAAATATTTTGAAGTCGAGATGCAGAATACAATGTTGTCACGTGACATCTTTTGTAATAATTCTTGCAGGGCTAACTCTACCCCGAAGACATTTTGACATTTGAATTGATTATATTATCGTTATACTATTGTTATTAATAACCATGTTTAGGATAAAGTTGAGTATAAATCACGCAATTTCTTTATAAATATAATATTTAAGTGTTGGGAACTCCAATTATAGATATATTCTTTCTTGGTTTAGGTCATGTAAGCACTGTGCATACATATAAACTTTTTGGCTAAGTATATATAACCATATATATCAGATATGTAGTATATAATATATACGTAGTATTCTTGTTTACCAAAAGCTACTATCGCTATGATCAGATTTTATAGCTTTTAATTATAATGGAAAGCACTAATTTTACTGATTTATTTTGATAGAAAGTTCTTTGAAAAAACTATTTCAGGAAATTACACTTGATTTTTTTGTAAAAGTGCTAACCAAGTTTTAATGGTATATTTATTATATATATAATATTGTTACTGTATATACTATATACTGTATATAAAAATAAATAAAACTCTATTATTGATACTTTACAATTTGTAAAAACCAATTTCTTACGGTGTTAATTAATATGGATGATAATATATACTATACATCAATTAAAGATTTAGGTAGTAGTGATCTCTAAAATATCTGATACGTACAGTATATCGATATGTACGTACGTACACTACATAGGTAATTACTAGGGATCTACAAGTCCTAACAAAGAGCACAGGTACGGGCATGGGCGAAGATGTAAAATACCTAGTCTAAATTGCTGGGCACTTTGTAAGGGCATAACCCAATTTCGTGGACAACTTTTCGCCGACAGCTATTTCACCGACAAAGTTGTCCTGATTTAGGTTAGGATTTGCCTGATTCATAGTTAGTGTTGGCGAATTTTACCAGAGCCTTTTGTAGGCGCAGGTACAAAGTTTCAGGCATATGTTGGGCACTAGGGCGCAAGGTGCCTGGAACTTTACATGCTTACCTACACTTTCGCGCCCATAGGTATAGGCAACCTCTTAGGCACTAGTGCTTTAGTGCCAGGCATGATGCCAACATGCCCGGCATAAGCATTTTAATTTTTAGACTACAAAGATGCAGTAAATTTCTAGTTTTCATAATATCTAATTCAGTACAATGAATCCTCATTTTAACACTTATTTTAAGTAATCCGAACATATATATCGTAAATAATAAATTTGGGTTTGTGCTGTGTGTCTCTAATTTTAAATTCATGTAATTGTTGTAAGTGGGGAACGGGAATTAGAACTTCTTAGTTAAATTAATATTTCTTTATTTTATATAAACACTATACCCTAACCCTAAAATTCTAAATTCCGTTCCCACTTACAATGCATATATTTATTAATTGAATATTTCTTATAAATTCATTTAAAATTAGATTAAAGTTAGATTAAAATTAAAGTTAGGGTTTGTTTTAAAAAAAGATATTTCATAATACGTAGAACAAGACCTTACATTATCAACCGCACGGAGCTTTAAAATAAAAAAAAATCTCATGCTGAATATAAATCAGTGTTGTTCTACCATATGTAAAAAATTCAAAAATTTTATAGTTTAATAATTCGAAAATATAAAATATATATACTTTTAGTAAATCAATTGTGAATCTAAAAGTATAAATAAAATATTAAGGGTAAAATGTTGTCGAAAATCAAAAGCGGTACTGAAAGTCAAAAAAGTTACTGAAAATAACCATTTTTATAGCTATTTTATATCCAGAAAAAGAGTCGATGGGTATTTAGAAGATTTGATATGCTAAGATGTGATTATTGTAAGTTTTATTGGCTGTTTAGAATTTATGAATCAATACTGATTCTTATGTATCAAGAACCTAAACTTAACAAAATTTAAATATAAGAAATTCTATTTAAATAAACTATGAAAATTTATACCGATATTGCTTCAATTAGGATTGTGTTACATAAATTACAATACATGTAATTTAAGTTTTAGTAAATCAGATATCATATAATTTTTCATCACTTTGGATAATTTTTTTTGAATCCAGACCAAAATATTATTGCATCATATATAAAATTGGTCCAGGTTCAAAAATAATTACCCATATATAAAATACCAGCTTTACAATTGTTCGGTCAGCATTATTGCATCATATGATTTAAATATATAATCCGAAAAATTTGATCTCAGAACATCGCGGCAGATTCTGTTCACACCCTAAATTGAATGTAACCCCAAATTTTAAATTATATAAATACTCCGACATTTAATTAATCATATGCCAATACGTAATTTATTATAAGTGCATGCCCTAAAATTTTGGGTGTGAACAGAATCGGCCGCGATGAACAATATCACTCGTTCAAACTACTCAAAATAACATAAAATTACGCAAAATTACTGCAATTTTAAATCCCTAGTTTCAATTACTCAATTGCTAATCATTGATTAAGCGGTTAGGCTTAACGGCTTAGTCGAGCCATAAAAATTTAATCGGCTTGAGTTACTAGCGCTAGAACCACTTGTATTAACGCAGGCTTAATGTTCAGATTTTAGATCTATAAAGTTTTTTTTAAGTATATTGTAGCACTAAGCTTTCTACTAACGTGTGCAGATTACTTATTTTTTCCGGAGATACAAAGAAATCATATGCACTGTACGTACGTATGACGTAGCAAGCACGTGATACATACAATACTTAAATTATATTTTGACCAAAACGTATGCAATCAACATTTTAGTGAAATTAATTCCTCTAATACAGCATATAATGTTTTGATATAAAATGTCAGGTACAAAATAATACCATAGAGCACTGAGCAAAAGACCCCCTTCTTGAGTACCCCATGCACCCTGGCGCAAATCACAATATCGATATCTATTAATTAAATGTGGGTTTTTTTAAATTTCTAGACTGCTTATTGTAAATGCGGAATATGCATGTACTTGAAAATTTTTTTCTTCGCGACACAGGCCCGCTGCTGAATAATATACCCGGGTCTTTTGTAAATTTTTTTAGTGGGTATTTTGTATTAGACGCGGGTCTTTTGCTCAGTGCGCTACAGTAATAGCCCATCAGGTGAAATTATTAATATCATCAATGCTCTTAACTAAAAATTCATCGGTTATCAAAAATCAGCTGGTATAAGTGATCCAGATGGAATATTCTGGCTTGGATATCGTTACAAATATGGAATTGGAGTTGAATATAGCATTCAATCATCATTAAAGATGAATAATCCTAATGGAATGTATCAAGTTGATTATTGATATTATTTAGGTAGACCTGCTTATATTTCAACCCAATCCCAAAAAATTAATTACAATCAATTTTTGTTATACGTCATACAATTAAAATCAATTAAACCCCAATTAGTGACAATTCAATTTTCTTTCACTATACCACGTACGTACATAGAACGCTGCATACAGTACCCGGTGTGACCCGATTCTTAAATAGCGAAAAATTAAAAATCACATGCATTTACAGTCTTGACGGCGAATATATGATACGTAAGCTAATTACGTAAAAATTGACTCATTGTGATTGCGCCACCAATCAATTAATTCAGTTCAAAAAAATTGCAATCGCCAATTATTCGGTAGGCCTGTAGATAAACATAAGGCGTTTATGCATTATCTAAAATCTGCAGAGTAAAGTTGCGGCCCAAACTTACTAGCTTTTTGGATTTGGTAGAATCCCAAATAGTATTTACTAGACTTCGCAAAATGCCTCTAATTTGCCGTAATGTCAAGCTTTCTGACATGTAGTTTACATTACGTAAAAATTCCAAACTTTTACACGTAAAAAATGAGTTTTGGGACTCGTCCCAAATAGGGGGGTGGTTAGAGCGGAGCATAATCACATAATAAAGAACCAATCAAATTATAAAATCTAATGATACACAGATTATAATCAGATTATGAATTATGACTTATTCTGACTTACAGTTTATTAGTTGGCAATACTTAAACAAGATTACTGGCTTAACGATATTTAGTAAAGTATCTCGCGATGTTGTCATGCAAGACTAAGAAAGGTGAAATTGCAGTATCGGGTGAGTTATGCCATTGGTATGGTCAATATTTCAAATACAGTAAAAGAACTTCGTTGATTTTTAGTGATTTATACCAGGAATAGAAATAATTGCTTTCATTCGAACAACTAGGGATAGATTTTAAGAACGTATAAATATCGTAGTTTGTATCATGACAGTCTGGTTGGTTTAAGTAATATAATCTAGCATTTGGCGGTTCTCATGAACACATCTACAAAATTCGAAATCGTACTTCAATTAATTGCATACTTTAATCCACTAATAGCTAATGCATCATAAATAATGGATTGGATTATTTAGATAATAAAGATTAGCATACTTATATTTCAACGAATTCATTCGTTTATCTTTAACAATCAGTGATTACCGTCTAAACAGCCAATAAAAAATCAGATGAAAGATGAAAAGAATTAAAATGAGAAGATCCAGAAAACATACTCATAAATGTTTAAAATTGCATTTTTACTATTATGTTTTTATTTACATCTCATCATTGCAAAAATATTGCATTTGAAATTGTTATCCACTTAAATTTATGGATTTATACACGTTATTTCACACTTCTTCTATAACCAACACTTCATTCACTCTGTTCCTATCGCTATATAGTTTTACGAAATTAATAGTTATAATTTATACGTAGAAATCCCAAAATCACGAGGATGGATCATCCAATCAGATGCGAATTAGACACTTGTTTAGACCATTCTCTTCGTTCACTTCGTTCCTGATATTATATCTATCCAATCTAATTTTAGTCTTTTTCCTGAATTAAATTTGATCTTTAGAGGTTATCAACCTTTGAACTAGACGTAACTGATTAAAGTCTTAAATTTTTTTTAATAACCTAAAGTTTTAATATTATGTTACTAAATGCACGCATATTTTATTTGATGGATCGGTGATTGTTGAGTTTGTCACTATATACCGAAATGGGACATATATTTGGGTTTTGGTTATAACGATAACCTAAACTGGGTATAAATGCCGATTCCCAAACCCAACCAAGTAATTTAAAAAAAAAGGTTTGAGGCTGGTAATACGTACTATGGGAATTTGGAAAATTACTATTTGTTACAGATACGGGATTGGTGTGAAAGAGAGTTATGAATAACATGATTGGGTTAACAAATATTTTCAAAACTTTCGTTAATACATTTGAATTTTACAATTTAAAATCAGAATTCTTAAAAACTATTTAGAAGTATAATAATCAATTAACGTATTTTCGCGTAATAACGCGTTATTTCGAGTACGCGCATGATCATTATTTGAAACAATCAAAAAATTTATTCTTGTATAAAAAGTAAACAAACAAAAATGCTTCGGAACTAGATTTAGTACTAAGTAAACCTTCCTTCGAGCTTTAACAAAAGTTGTTCTGAAGAACAGCTTTTTTGAAGTTCGAAGGTTTACATAGCACTAAATCCAGTTCCGAAGTATTTTTAAATCTTACTATAAATAAACATCCCTAGTGCTTGTAGTCGATTTTGCATTAGTCGATAAAATCGGCTTAGCCGGCTTAGTCAGCCGATTTTTCAAAAAATCGTCCTAGTCGATTTTATGATAGGTTATATGGATTATATTAAAAATTTAGCCCAGTTTATAGTAGAATTCGAAAATTTCCGAAAAGAAAATCAACGAACATAAAATACGAACAAGATTGAGAGGAAATCTCCAATAACTTCCGAAATTTAATCAAATTGAATTTAGAATAATCGACCCTGACTTAACCGGCTAAGCCGATTTTTAAATATCAACTTAGTCAAGTCGATAAATAATGGTCGACTGCAAGCACTAGAAACCAGTGATGGTAAATGACATGGTCATTTGCAATTTTTCAAATGACCTCAAATGACCCCGAAATGGTCATTATCGGTCATCTCAATTTTGGGTCATTTGGAAATGACTCGTGACCAAATGACCATGGTCATTTGAGGGGTCATTTAGTCTATAGATTTTGAAATAGACTAGGTTAGGCTAGGTATTTGTGTACTCGGGCCCAAGCTCAATAAAAAT
>CAJVPY010002876.1:0-15181 GCA_910591965.1 Dentiscutata erythropus | reverse complement strand
AAAAAATTATATCATGCGATATCATGCGCATTTTATATAACGTGCGCATTAATGCGCATTCATGCGCATGTTATTATGAAATGCGCATTTTTCCCATCTCTAGTTGCAATTTCAGGTGGTCATTCTTTATGAAGGATATGGGATGGCTAATAAAGATTGTATGTAGCTGTTGATCTTGCAGCCTTAAATAAAATTACCATTGATACAAACACTCAGACTGTTGTAAACCGAACAGGAAATATATTAAAATCATTATATTGTAATATTATAAATCCTTAAAACCTAAAGTCTAACGCCTAAATATTAATCCTAACAGAAAAAAAATTGAATTAAACCTTTTATATACAAACTTAAAAAAAAAAGTCAAAAAAACTAAAAAAAATAATAATAAAGGACATATTATAAGTACAAAGCCAACTAGAGTTTTATAATAAATGGTTATACATGATTTTGTATTTACAGTACGTATATTCATTCGTTCTTTTTATAATACGTTATAATATAATTTATATTTACTATACTATAAAAATTAGCCAATATAAATTGAATTAAAAATCTTAAATTCAGGATTTAAAAGAATCAGCAACACATAATTCAAGACACAACTAGGGGTGAGTACGGCTACGAACACTATAAGCAAATTTATAAATCATTAATTAAAGTTGTTTAGAGGTAAATTTTAGTCATAGTTAATTATAAATAAAACCCTCTAAAATTCAAAATCTTAAAATTCATCATCGGTTATGGAATTGCTTGACTGAACTTGACCACGTAACCGTTGATGAATTTTTAAGATTTTGACTTTTAGAGAAGGTTTTTTAAATTTATCTTATAATTAACTGCGACTAAAATTTACTTCGGAATAACTTTTATTAATGACTTATAAAATAAAAAAATCATTTCAAAATTTAGTAAAACTACTTATAGTCGATTGTGTCGTGAACCCATTCCTAGACACAATTATACTTACTGGCAAAACCTGGACAAATTTCAACCCCCAAAAAACAAATTGTATTATAAAAAATTAAGTCAAAAAAATAATTATATAAATTATAGCTATAAAAATATATATCATATGTTTGTTTAAATGAAGATTATTAATAAAAGTTTTTAAGATATTGGTTTGGGCTTGAGTTTGGGCGGCAAGTATAGACACAACTAGTAAAATATTTACAATATTTTTAATTTATACACCTTGTACCTAACAAATGTGTGTTAGGGCTAGCTAATAGTGTGCTAAGGTTTGTGAATTACAAATTATTTATTATGTTTAGGGCCCACTTTGAGATTTAGGTCGATTCTAATAAAACATATTTTTAGGTTTGATTTTTAATACGATAAAATAGTATAAAATATTGTTGATCCATAAAATAAAAGTATGAAATTTATAGAAATTAGCAATTAACAACAATACGTTCATATGGTAAAAATTTAACGTATGCTTCAACAGATTCAACATCTACAAAATCCTTATTCAAACTCTGCACATTCAAGTAACTCAAAGTTCTGTTTCGTATGCAGAATTAAATTAATGCTTTAATATTCTCCATATCAAGGTGATTAATTAACAGACTTTTTAAAGATGCATTGCAATTATCGAACAAAACATCTATATAATTCTGGCCAAGTGTTATTATCTATGTCAAGATATTGCAATGTTAACGGCAATATTTCTGCAAACTGCTTAAGTGCTCCTATTAAAGCTACTTCCCAAATTTCAACATCTGCTAATTTAAATTTCAATCTTTTCAGTAATAAGCGTTGTAGTAATATGCCGGACTCCTCTAAAATTTTTACTATAATCGATACATCAATCGAGCAATTACATATCTCCAAAGTACTGACTTTATAATTTAATTTTTTCAACAATTCTTCATTTATGCAATATCTGATACGAAGAATTTTCTATTATAAATTCTTGTATGAGTTTTTTTGACGCTCTAAAACTGAAATTATGCCATAGGATTTTATATTGAAACAAGATATTTTAAATTTCCTAAGTTGCTCTTGTGATTTAATAACACGCATGAGAGTATGAAATAATTGTGGTTGATACTCATTACAAAGTCCGTCAATTTCCAAAGTACTAATATTCATAGCATTTTTTGCCAAGATTTTTAATAATGGAATAACAAATTTAATGATACTTCGGTTTGGTAGAGATCTCAAATATAAATCCTGAAGTCGTGAAAAAAATTGTTTATTTTCCCTTAATGAGCAAAGATCTCTGATCTAATTCTAACAAAGTTAGAAAAATCTAAATCTAATTTATGCAAAATGGCGCCACTTTCAATAAATAATTTAAGTAATAAATTAATTATGCGATTTATGGGTATGTCGTAATTTGGATCTGAACTCTGTGAGTCATAATCTAGTTCCGAATTCTGAGAGCCGTAATCTAGCTCCAAATTCTGTGAGTCGTAATCTAGCTCCAAATTCTGTGAGTCGTAATCTAACTCCAAATTCTGTGAGTCGTGATCTAGTTCTGAATTCTGTGAGTCGTAATCTAGTTCATGAACTGAGGAATACTCATATTCAAATCCGAGTTCTGTGAGTCGTAACCTTGTTCGAGTTTATGCCACCTTTTAACCTCATATTCTAAATTATATAGATCAAGAACCTTTAGGAATCTTGCATAATCAAATAATGTTTTAGAAAATTCTGCATTTATTCCACATTCTTTTAAGCTGAATTTTACGTCATCGTCAAGAGATGAGAAGTATTGAGAAATTAATATTGGGCTTGACATGGATAAACATATGTTTTTCACTTGTTTAATTGAAAATGGATCTTGCCAAAGAATAAGAAGTGCACCAATGTCGGTTCACAAGTGCGCACGAGTATAAGGAATCAAGATCACAATTTAAATTATTGAGAATAGTTTTCATTAATTCGGGCATATCGCTCGTAAATATTTTTGAGGTCATAATTTTGGTTAATTTTAATAGAGGTATGCTTTAAGGAAGATGCTAAATCCTTCCCGTTGCATCTTAGCCCTTAAATAAGTCACGCAAAACAAGGTCGATCAGATAATACAGGTAAAATACGGGTTTAAGAAAATCCCGTAATTTCGGAGCCAAAACATCAATTTCTTTAAACTTCTAGCGACATTTCTCAGTAACCATTCGACCAAATTTAGTAAACTTCTTTTAAATTTGATCCTATATGTTAGTAAAATTAAAAAAAAGTTCATTGAATTTAGTTTAGTGGTTATCGATAAACCTTCGCTAGAAGTTTTGAAAAAGCTTGAAATATCGGAAAAACAAAAATCGGAATTTTTTTTTTTTGAAATTTTAAACGATGATTTCTCAACACTCATATGTCCAAAATCAATGAAATTTTTTTATTTTGATTTCTGAAGTATGTAGGATTAAAATAAAAAACAATTTACTGAAATTGGATAGACAAATACGTATTGAGAAATATCGAGTAAAAACTAAAAAAAAAAAAAATTTGCCCGAAACTTTTTTTTTACGGATATCTAAAATTTGAACGAATATAACTCGACACTTACCTGATCATATTCGATCAAATTTTTTTATTTTAATCCTACAATCTTATGGAATTAGAATATAGTAAACCCGCAATAGTCACATGCTAAAATCAAGCATTTCATGTGCCTATGGGAAGATTGAAGATCAAGGAACCCAGTGATATTTTCATGATAATCACATCACATTATTAAGTGTTCGGCCTACGCTAGTGTTAGTGTTAGGGTTAGCTGATAGGTTAGTTTAGGCTAAATTGTTTAGTGCTAGTAAACAATTGACGTAATTGATTATTTCACGTGATGTGATAATCACTGGGTTCCTTGTTCTTCAAGTGTCCCGTGACTATAACGAGATTGTGGCAAATGCGGATGTGACTATTGCGGGGTTCTACTGTAATAAATCTTGATCAAATTTGATTAGGTAACTGCTTCGTTCAAATTTTGGATGTCTGTAAAAAAAAAAAGCTGCGGCCAATTTTTTTTTAGCTTTTACTCAACATCTGTCTATTCAAATATGATAAATTTATTTTTATTTTAATCCTGCTTACTTGCAGAATCAAAATAAAAAAATTCATTGAATTTGGATATTTGAGTGTTGAGAAATCATCGTTTAAAATTTTAAAAAGAAAAAATTTGCCGATTTTAGATTTTCTTTCCAATATATTTCAAAACTTCAAGCGAAGGTTTCTCGACAACAACTAAACCAAATTCAACGAACTTTTTTTAATTTTAATTTTACTAATATATAGAATCAAAATAAATGGTTTACTAAATTTGATCGAATGGTTACTGAGAAATCTTCGCTAGAAATTTTCAATTTAATTGGTTAATATTTGGGCACAGGAATCAGATCGGAGGATCTACAGTGAAATTGGTAATCGATACTATGTATTAATTACTAGATTTAGTTGTTTATTAGTCAGTATTGTAATTACCTTACTTCTGACGATTGTGTTGTTCAACATTATCATTGAGAACGATCATACGATGGTGCTAGTTCCCCCTTTGATGTTAGAGTAGAAGCCATGTGCCCTTTGAACTCTTCCCCTAATAAAGAAAATTCACATAAAATCGTCCTTATAAATGAATTGTCTATCAAATATTCTTTTATGATGCTATCCCTTATAATTCCGGAGCCCAAATATTCACCAATCAGAATCTACTAAATTGAAAATCTTTTCGAAAATTTTGAATTTCTTTAAACTTCTAACGATGATTTCTCAATAATCGCCGATCAAATTTAGTAAGACTTTTTTTATTTTGATTCTATATTTTTGTAAAATCAATATAAAAAAAGGTTTATTGAATTTGGTTTAGTGGTTGTCGAAAGATCTAAGATTGGAAAATTCTTTTTAAAAACTTTAGACGATGATTTCTCAACACATATATCGATTTCAATGAAATTTTTTAGTTAGATTCTGAAAGTATGCAGAATTAAAATAAAAAAATCAATAAATTTAAATTCAGTTATGCCTCTCTAAGTGCACACCCTCGGAACCACAGTAAAAAAAAGGCAAAATGTGCACTTAGAGAGGTGTGCATTTAGAGTAGTGTTTCGATCCTATCTTTGACAGGCCATCCGGATTCTATTAAATCCGGATTGAATCCGTGTCAGATTAGACATAAAACTAGCTTTGAGAACACCCTTATGTCCGTTATTTAAGTTCTTTGACAAATCCGAATAAAAATCTCTGATCTGTATATTTAAATTTATCTAGATTTAAGGATCAATTCAGATGGTCGGATTAAGGATCGAACCACTAATTTAGAGTAGTGACATGGGCCGATGAAAAAATCTCGGGCCGGGGCCGGCTCGGGCTGACAGCCTTGGGGCGGACGATCAGGGCTGACCCTTTTATGAATAATTTTGAAAAATTCTGAAAGATACTCAACCTTTCTTACACTTTAAACATCAATTGAGAGTTATTTAAATTCGGTTCGATCTCTTTTTTCCGATCCTAATAAGAGATTCGTATTCAATGTTGTCTTATTGTCTACATTCGGAAGATACCCGGCCGGCCCATATCACTAATTTAGAGGTGTTAAAATTTATAATAATCGGTGAATTATTTGGGTGTGAATTTAGAGGAATTTTTCATATACAGTGCATCTAGGGAGTGTGATGCTATATATAGTTGTTAGGTGAAACCTCGAGGTTTCGTGCGACGAAACGTGAAACCTAGTTTCGTCTTTCGTCAATTAAAATTTTAAATGACGAAATGACGAAACTGATTAAAGTTGATGAACTGTAAAGGGTATAAAATACAGAAATGTATAAAAATTGCAAAAAAATTTATTATATAATAGGCGCTTGAGTTGTTTAAAGGGAATATTTTATATATTAGTACACTACATATCATCTCTAGTGAGAAATCGCTTGATGCTTACATTGTGATCTTACAAATTTATTTTGTGCTAGTATGTTTTAATTCATTATTCCATGAGTACCATGGCTTTGTCTGCATGGAATCAACTAATCCACAAGCAAACCAACAAAACCAAACAACCACCACCAAGACAACCTATCAAAAGAGACACTTAGATTTGAATGAGTGGATGGTTCTGAAGCTTCGGTTGTCAATACTGTGGAGAGATAATGCAGAAATTATGTGAACATGACAATCAAGTGAACAAATAATAACTCTACTATGAAACTTAATAGATTATCAAAAAAGAGATCATTAAAAATATAAGGAACAATGTACTGTATTTAAGGAATTCCAATGTTAAAATCTGCTATTGCAGTGGGGGCAAAAAGGCCCTTTATTTATAATAAAATAATACATATCTGAGAAACAACAATACTAACAATACGGATAATAATAGCTATAATATCCTTTCTGTCATTATTAACAGAATCACCTTTACTACCATTACTGTTGTTTTCATGAGTACTTGCAGTAATACCAGAAACAACAACAATATCAATACTGACAAAACTGGCAGAACTGTCAGTACCAAACTTATACAGAGAGATCCCAAAATTCCAGGCCAGAATGCATCAGAGTCTGGTCAAATGGACCAGTAATGGTTAATTTTGCTCAATATTATTAAAATTCTTACTAATGAAACTATAGTCATTCATTAAGTAAAAAATGCCTGCAGATAATTTTATTATAGCTCCTGCTAACCCTAACAATAACACTAACCTGACCTGACCCTAACTCTAATGCATTCCAGCTATTACAACCAGGAATTTTAGGGATCCTCTGCAAAAAATATCAATACTGTGATTACTAGGATGACACCCGAATAAATCAATAATTGACAACACCAAATTTACTGTGGCAATGATATAACTAATGGTCGATAAAATTTTATAAAGAATAAATTTCCTGGGTTACAGTTTTAACAAACAAATATGATTTTTAAGATTATGTTTTAAAACATTTGCCATCCCTAGTAACAGTAATCTTTGTTTAAAGTTATTTTTAATCCTATAAATAGCAGAATCAATATAAATAAAAATCATCGAATTTGTGTAGATAGTTGTTGAGCAATTAAAATTTAAAGTTTTGTGAAAAATTTAAGAAAAAGAATGTTGAAATAAAATTATTTATTTAAATTTAATCGACAGTTGCAGATGTTGAGAAATATCAGTTAAAAGTAAAAAAAAAATTTAACTGCAGCTTTTTTTTTTATGGATGTTTAAATTTTGAACGAAGATTACTTGGCGATTACCTGATCATATTCGATCAATTTTTTTATTTTAATTCTATGAAAATATAGAATTAAATAAAAACTTTTGCTCGAATTTGACTAGTTAAGTGCTAAGTTAACTTAATTAGATATTTATAAAAAAAATAAGCTGCGACCAAATTTTTTTTTAGTTTTAATCGATATTTCCCAACATCCATATATTTTTATTCAATTATTTTTTTATTTTTAATCTTACATAATTGCAGAATCAAAAAAAAAATATTGAATTTGGATATATAGGTGTTGAGAAATCATCATTTAAAATTTCTAAAAGAAAAAACTTTCTGATTTTGGATTTTTTTTTCTAATATTTCAAGTTTTTTCAAAACTTCTAGCAAAGGTTTCAGTTAATCTTTAGTATAACTGGGCAATATAGAATTTTTATAAGATTATAACATATAAAAATAACTTTAAACTAATTTAAGCAAATTTATAAATAGTTAAGGTGAGGGTTATAGTTTAAGTTAGAGTTAGCTTAGAGTTAGAGTTAGAGTTTTTTTATATTGTAATCTTATAATATTTCTATATTGTCCAACTATACTAAAGAAGATCCACTTGAAATCTTCTTGCACAATTGCAGCTATACCACAGGTTTTACTTGCACAAACCAACTGCTAATTGCATATATGTGCATATAAATTTTTTTTATATAATGTATTTATTACCTCCAAACAGAGTTTAAAATTTAAATTGAAACTTACATGCACAAATGCAGTTGTGTAATAGGTTTTAATTACACAAACCAACTACAGTTGCATACATATGCATATAAATTTTATTTATATATATATTTATTTATTATCTCTAAGTGATTCAATTATACCAGATATATCTTATACTCAACCTTGCTCATATTTTATGTTCATTTATTTTCCTTTCAGACCTTTTCAAAATATCTTTAGCTTATTGATATTTTATATTTAACTAAATTTTAGTACAATAAAATTTTATAATTTCTTTTGTATATTATTTTTTGTGCAAGCTTCTTATTTAAATTTAATTGCACACTTGTGTATATACATTTAGAATTTCTCTTGCACAAAAAAAATTTACTTGCATATGTGTATTTTGTGCAAGCCAATTTTAAACTCTGTATAAAATTTTAGGAATATCTAATATTAATAAAAAAAAAAAGTTCAAAATACTGTATGCCTACTTAGAAAGGATTTGATAAATCCTTATTTAATATTTGTTTTGGTACAAAGAAAAACTATAATGTTGAAAAGATTTATATAAAATTAAGAAAAGAATTGTAGAATTAATTAATACAATAAATAACAATAATAAATAATTAAGCGTATATGAAATAAATAAAGTTGATATTATAAGCTAAAAATTTGGATTTTCAAAAATTAATGCTACAGCTTTATTTTTGGTATTTATTTTTGAAAATAACTAAAAAAACTGGTTTATTACAATATAATTAGAATAAATTCATATTTCGTACCTGCGATATGCTTATATATTACAATTAAATATAATTGGCTAATTTTGCAGATTATTTTAAAAAATAAACAAATTTTTATTAATTTTTTAGATTAAAAATAACTTATAAAAAAAAATCAAGAAAAACATTCAAATTTTTTGCAATTATATACAAAATTTGATGTTAACCAGGTTTATTTAGAGACAAAAAAAAAAGTTGATATAATAAAACTTAAAGATATTTGCATATTTACATATTTTTTTACTTATATTTTATGTTTTTTTTTCAAATTTTATTATGCCAACTTCATTTTTGTCTCTAATTAAACTTGTTCAGCATCAAATTATATATATAATTACAAAAAAATTTAAATAGTTTTTTTAATTTTTTATAAGTTGGTTTTAAGCTAAAAAAATTAATAAAATTTTGTTTATTTTTTTAAAAATAATAATCTGCAAAATTAGCCAATTATATTAGTTCAATATATAACTATGTATAAAGTATATTAAACTTCTATAATTAAACTAAGCTGTTTATTTTTGTTATATTGGTTAGCTACAATATAGTTAAACTAAACTAGTTAAATTATAATATAGACAAACCAGATTAGTTTGGCTATATTTTAATTAAACTGCAAACCAGGTTCCCATTTCTATCAACAACTACCTAATAAAATTTGATTTTTTTTGGATATTCTATAGAATAGATAGGCCAACTCTGCAAACCTTGTAATTTCAATAAATATCTATTAATAATTATTAATTATTAGCAGAGTTTATTTTTTATATTGCCTATTTATTCTATAAACCATTTTTTATTTATATGTTAGTAGAATTAAATAAAAATATTTATTGAGATTAGTTGAATAGTTACTAAGACATATTCATTCAAAATTATAAAAACAAATTTAATAAATATTATTATGAATTTATGAAATTGATTATATAAATATATTATGTATCAGAATATTAGTCTAAGGTAGAATAGTATTAGTATAAGTATCTGAGAAGAATTTGGGTTTAATTTAGATCAATTAATGTTAATCAGTTAATGTAGGCCAAAAAAGTCAATATCTAATATAAGTATTAATCTAAGATATAATAAATACAACCTTTTTATAGTAAAAGTGACAAATCATTACATAGAAAAATAATCTAATTTAAAATCCGAGTTAGATTTATTAAAACAATAAAATGATATGATTATTTTTCTTATATTATACTATAAATTAATTTTAGAGAGAGTAATTGTCTTTTAGATTCACTTTGTTTTTTCAATACAATTTGTTTTTTTTTTTTGTATATTGTTTAAAAAAAATTTATTACAGATATCTTAGTTTTAATCAACTTTTTTATATTTGAAAAATAAATTAGTAAATTGTTATAAATAAAAACTTTCAATTTACTTCAAGTAATTTGAATATAAAGTATACACTTTTTTGAAAAACACAAAAAATTAGAATTATGCCAGAAATTACTTTCTATTAAATAAATAAATATATACCTATTGGTGAAATAATAATAGATAATAATTATATTTTAATCTAAAAAATATAAGCTTTTGCTATTATGATCCCTATTATATATCACAATAATTGTCATTAACAAGTATTTTGTATTTATCTAGTAATTTATATCTATATATACTAGATTCTATTCAATTCAATCTATAGCATAAAAGTTTAGCTCTAAATCTAAAATAAAAACAGTTAATAAAAACATCATAAAATTTTATTTTTAACATATTAAATTTACTAAACTAAAGCTAGCTATAGAATATAACCTCTAATCTTTCTTAATCAAACATATAATTATATACTTTCATCAAGTAATTTAACTATCTTGTAGAATAACTATCATTTTTCTTTGTTTAAAATTTGTTTTTTATAACAAGCTATAATAACATCAAATAATTCTAATCTACTTACAATCTTTTCAAAGATTGTCTTAAATTTATTTAATATTTTTAATAATATTCTTTTTATATCAACTTTTCTACCCATTTGTACTTTTTATACAGATTTGATTTTTTATTACATGTGTTTTTATTTAAAAAAGCCTGAATTTCTTCTCTATATATAAAAAAATTTACTATTAAATCAAAATATTCAATACTTTATAGAAAAAAATATATTAAGAATTCTTTATATTATAAAATATAAATATCTTATTAAACAGTAAAAAAGATGATGATATTTTAACTATTTTTTAGTTAGCATTTTTTAAAAAAAAATCATATTTATCTTTTGTAAAATAATATAAAGTTAGAATATAAGTGCCAAATTATCAGTAATATATTTACAAAATTGATATTTACAAAAATTATATATTTATTTTCATCACTATTGTTAAGTTTTTTTACAATTATTGTCAAAATAATTCTGGATGTTTATTGGCACTGGTTTATATTTCTACTTGATATAATTAATATTATATAAATTTTTCTTAGTCAAAACAATTACTTCCCAATATGTAGAATTATAAAATAATTATATAATAATAAAAAAAGCTATAATTTTTAGAAGTTATTTTCAAAATATATTCAACAAATCTACTTATATCAAATTGAAGAAATCTTATCAAGATAATAATATATTTACTAAATATATTATATATATACAAAAACTAGTATCAGAACATTAAAAATTATTTTATTATTATATATTTGTAGCAATTTACTTTTTTTTTTAAAAATATTTTTGTTAATTTTCTAAATTACTAAAAAAATACTAACTCATTAAAACTAGTGTTTAGCAAATCTAATAAAACTTAATTTTTAAATTTTTAAATTTGATTTGTAGGCCTTTTTTTATTTTTTTTTTCCAACTTCGATGATTTTGTCATTAACTTTATTACTTATTTAAGCGAACATTACATATATTTACATATACTTTTAACCTATCTAAGTAGTCATTATGACCTCACCCGGCTACCCTATATGGTGCCCAAATGCAACCGTCTGCACCATCTCACATGTAAGATGGACATCCTTGGGTGCCTCTATCAAGAAGCACCCTAAGTTCTGACCTAACTTAGAACCTTAATGTATTTACTAATTCATATATACCCCGCTATATATACTACTATACAATGTCTACTAGTTATAATCCACTCTTAACACTTATCACATTACTCCTAATTTGTTTCTTGTATGACTTCCAAATTGGTGTCCTAGGAGTGGGCGCTCTTCATGCTTCCAGTTTGGTTTCCCTCGAGATATTATTTCAGTTCCTAATCCATATCTCAAGCCAGGTGCTGCTGCCGTCCGAAGACCCGTATCTCAAGCCACCTCTGCCACCATTAGGAGAGCTGTTCGCATAGTTCCAGGTATTCACGTCATACACCACCAAATTAGGCTACCGCTCCATTTATAGTACTCTCTATCAGTATGGTGTTACAGAAGTCTAGATCCTTAGGACGGAAGTTAAGTACCTCATTTAATTACTATCACAAGCCAGTAACCCGAGACCCGCACTTCTGTTATGTTTCGTCATGCTTCCACAACTCCTATATAGGTTGTGCGACACATTACTCACTGGCCGACTTTATTTTCATACTACCGGAGTGCTTGCTTTCATGCTTTGGGATTTTTTTTAACCAGTTTTTTTTGTTTCCTTGTGCCAAAGATGTTTTATATTTGGTAAAGCCATTCTCTTACCACAGCCCCTTACTATGTTCACCACTTCTCTCACCACTTCTAGATATATTGCATTCAGCCGTCCTCCCAATCAAGATCCCAATGCTGCCTTAGAGTTGTTGGTGCTACCTTGCCAATCGTGGATTCACACGCACAGCCTTCTGCAATATTATCTTCTGTGACCCATGTTACATGCAGTGCCTAATCTTCTCCATAGCTCAGGACTCTTTCCAAGAATTTTTTATCGGCCAAATATATACTTCACATGGTCTTACTACCACAGGGTTTCATATTCAAAAGCCCCAAAGGTTACAGAAATAATTAATTAAATTAATTACCACTAGCTGTAATTGAACCGTCGACCTCATCTGTGGAGAGTTAGGCGCCTAGACCATTAGGCTACAGAACCCTAACCTTATTTGTAGGCCTTTTTCATATTTAGCTATAACTTTAATTACACCTGAATATTTATAATTTAGACTTAATATTTAAAAAAAAAAGTATATTTGATATTATCAGACTTATAATCTACAATTTAAAGCAAACTATTTTTTATTTATTTGCAGTGCTAGTTTTTAATCAAAAATAATATAACAAAATTAGCTTTGTTAAATTGTTAATTTTTAGATTGTACTATACTTTAATTACAAAATTTATTTTTTTCTAATTTAACTTTAAACTTTATAGTAAGATTGAAAATCTATTAGATTTATATATTTACTAAAAATAAAATTTGTATTTAATGCCAAATACTAATAATCGATAGATTTAAAAACTTGAAATTAAGTTTTTGCTTAATTTTACTATGCACTAATCATAACCTAGTGTGTTTTGCTCTAGTATATTAGTCAATTCTTTATTACTATTATTATTCTAAAATACTAAATAGTTATTATTATTATTCTTAATTTTACTCTAAAAGAAATTTAAGTTATAAAAATAAAACCAGTAACAATTAACTTGCCAAGTTTTACTACTTAGTTTATAATTATCTATAAAATAAAATATATATTTATCTTTTAAGATTTTTTATCTTATTCTATTATTTATTTTTTGTTAGTATTTGAGTTTTTCTAATTCAAATAAAATAAAAACAATACAATATATATTTGTATCTTTATTTTTTTTTCATGTTTCAGATCATGTCTAGTCTTTCTATACTTATTATTAAAGTTTCTTTTTAAGTTTAATAGCTTCTTCAAATTAGGGTCTTCTTGTATACTTTATTTAATTACAATAAATAATTATTATAAGCAGATAAATAATTTTTATAAAAATTATACTTTATAAAGAAGTTTAATAGACATGGGTTTGAGTAATTCTTCAAGAATATAACTTGTTTTTTGTATATTACTTGTAATATTATATCTTAGCAGTAAGCTATTAAGATGCAAGATATATTTAACTATTTAAGTTAGTTATAAGTCTAATTGGCACATATTTTCTGATTGATATACAAGGCATATAATATAAACTCTCTAGTAAGTTTTAATTATACTAGTATAATAATAAAAGTTCAAATATCTCTTAAACTATCACTAATTAGCAAGCAAATTTGGCTACTAAAATAGTAAAATTGCTATATTTAATCTATTTTTATTAAAATTAAATATATTTAAAAAGAAAATTTTATATAATAATATTTGAAAATAAAAATTATAAATAATAATATTTATTTTTAAATTATAAAAAAAAATAAAGTAGTATATATTGTAGAAACTTTAAAAATTAATTTTTTTTCTTTATTATTAACAAACTTTTAAAATTCTAAGAATAAGTATACTATAATTTTAATACAAATTGTAGAATTTGGTTTAAAAACAATTTTGTTAAAAAATTTATATTGTTTTATAAATAATATTTTGATTTTATGTAGTAATAAATAGCTTTTTCTCTTTAAAAATATAAAAATATAAAATTTTTTAATTTTTTTTAATAAAATTTTAGAATTGACTAAATTTCAAATTGTATATTTTTAATAATTTAAAGTTATATTATAAATTTTTACAAATGATTAATTAAAAATACTGTATCTTAAATTTTTATTTTAGCTTAAAAATATTCTTAATAAAATTTTAAGTAATTAAAAAAAGAGTTATATAATTTAGCACATATGCATAGTAATGCACCCACTGATTGACCAATCAAAATTTAAAATTAGATGTAATATAAAATTGAAAAAAATAGAGATCTTTTAAAAAAATCACGTGTAGCTCATAATTTTGCTTATAAAACCTCTTTTCGTAGTTTAATAAAAAAATTTCTTGCAAAATTTTGAATTAAACCTATTTTTTTAAAACACTCTACCCTAACTCTGACCTAACCCTAATCCTCACCCTAACCCTTAACTAACAAATTAATTTATTGTTTTGATTTCGCATTATACCTGATTTTATGAGATGCATTATAGCGTATATGCACAAAATAATATAAAAAAATACAAAAAATAATATTCTAATAAGTATTTTTAGCTGCTAGATAAATTAAAAGATATAGTCTTAAATATTCAAATTTAGTAATTAATCAACAAAGTATTACAGAACTTTCTAGAATAAATTTCTATATGGGAACCCCACAGCCTGATTTCTTTGATTTCTTTGATAATTCTGATAATACTGATCCGGGTTATTAGAAGGATCCGTATAATCCAAATTTTTTCGATGATATTAATGATAGTGGTTATAAGACCGATTATAATAATAATGAAGATCTAAAGGATCCTTCGAATGTAAATAGCTGAATTAATCATTACAAATAAAGGCATTTTGGCCCTGGGAAGAAGATAACTCCCGCCTTTGCTTTATTAATCATTTTAATCATACAAATTACTTTTCATTAATCATACAATTGCTCTTCATAAATCATACGACTACTTATCATAAATCTTACGTTTTCCTACAATAAATCATACAAGTCGTTTCTTTTAATAA
>CAJVPY010002875.1:0-15181 GCA_910591965.1 Dentiscutata erythropus | reverse complement strand
CTTGTAAAAGAAGTGCCTCCTCCACCAAAGAAATAAAGTCTAGTACCAACTAATGTGCTAGCCTGTTCACTTCGAGGACTAGGTACATTTTGGCAAATAACAAAAAATATACCGAGCTAAATATAACAAAAAAAAGGATATAATATAACAATTTCATGAAGATATCTGAAGGTATTAAGCACTGATTACTACATATGGCGATAGTATTTATGTTGTGACGGAAAAAACCAAATTTATCTGAGGATATACCCGATACTTATTTTAGGAAGTGATACAATGGGGAGTTTCAGAGTTAACTTATTTTGAAAATAAGTGGGAGTTTGAAAATTGTTGAGATTTCGAAATCAGAAAATGAAAAAGGAGTTGTCTGAAGATAAAATAAACAACCTTTTTTTAATGATGTATATTATATCTACTGTATATATTATATAAATAAAGCTTACAAATAAAAATAAATAGCGATAGGATTTATAAATCTCTGATTTAGTGCTGCAAGCCGGCTTAGCCGTCCCAGCTGGTCCAGCCGCGGCTATGGCGCAGTAAACATTTCGTAAACAAGCTTTTGTAGCGAATTTTTTGCATAAACTAAATTATTAAATGCTCTTTATAGGCACCCACTAAATAATAAATAAAAACTACCCCAAGAGCACTCAAAAATTTATCAACACAAAAATGCACGGCAAAATAGTAAGATCAGAATTATGCTAAATTCTACTAATGAAACTGCCGATACTCATTAAATGAAAAATATTCCTGAGCAAATTTTATTATAAAGCATATTCTTAAAAAATTTCTTTTTTGATAGCAAAAAAAAAAATCAAAAATACAATTTTTGGCCAAAATTAGGAATTTTGATGATTAGGCCACGCAAAGTTGATTTTTCGTTTTGCATTACATGGATTTCAAAATTAGGGACGGACGGACGGATTTTTTTTTTTTTTTTTTGTATTTTTTTTTTTTAATTCAATTTACTGCAAATAGAATAATGATCACATTTAAAGTTATATTTGATAACAAGGAATCGAAAAATTGGGCCAGCAGTCATATTTTTCCTGTCAGTCCTATCGGACAATTACGGGAAATTAAGGTCTCCATCGGGTGGTACCGGATGAAAATAGCGGTAAAAAATAGATGTCAAAAATCGAACAATTGGCATAATTTGATCTAAAAAAAAAAAAAAAAAAAAAATTTGAAAATTGAAAAAATGGGACGGCGGGTAATGCAAAACGAAAAATCAACTTTGTGTGGCCTTATCGGCCTACATTACAGTTCTAGAACATCTGGTAAAAACTTTATCGATTGAATATTTAATGATTCAATATTCATATGTTTTGGTTTGCCAGTGAATACTAAGAACACAATTTTATCGAATCAGAAAATACTGTATTTTACTAGTTAATTTTTTACTGATGTTCCCAAAACAACTGTAATCTAGGCCGATAATCTTAAAAATTCCTAATTTTGGCCAAAATTTATTTTTTTACCTATCAAAAATGAATTTTTTTAAGAAATAAGCTTACTCTATAATAAAATTTGCTCAGTAACATTAGTAGAATTTAGCATAATTCTGACCTTACTATTTTTTGCTGTGCATTTTTGTGTAGATAAATTTTGGAGTGCTCTTGGGATAGTTTTTATTTATTATTTAGTGGGTGCCTATAAAGAGCATTTGATAATTTAGTTTATGCAAAAAATTTGCTACAAAAGCTTGTTTATGAAATGCTTACTACGCTATAGCCGCGGCTGTGAGGCAGCAATTTCAGCCATGGCTGGACCGGCACATACGGCCCCACCAGGGGTCTAGGCTAGGGTGTCCAGGATTATGCGAAAGCATAATATGCACATAATTTACCAAATATTAGCATTCATATTATGTAGCTAGAAAATGATTGGTCATTGTAGTTTGTTGGAGTAAATTCTGAAAAGTTCCAATGTAGAAAATCAACCTAAATTTACAGGGGCGACCGTCCTCATTATACAAATTACGAAAATCTCCGATCAGGTGATAACCAATCAAAAGCGTGAATTTTTGTAATAAAAATCGTAGGTTAAATGTAAAAAATATATTGAAAACGAAGCAAAAAAACATTAATTAAAAAGATTGTACATTGGCTTATAATACTGTAATAAATGCCCTAAACCCGGTTGCAGTAGATAAATATTTTTTAATTTATTTATTAATTCGTCTATTATTAACTAAGTAATTTTTAACGATCGTTAATAATCTTTGATACGATAAAACTGTCTAATCTAAACCTAATACTAAATATTATATACAATCGTTACAACGTAACAATTATTCTGCTAACGGAAACATTTATGACCTTCGTATAATATATATATATATATATACGGCTTCTCATTATATCTTTAAACATAAAAAAAAAATTATTTGGTTAGTTAGTTAGGCTGCTTTTATTCTTTAATAATTTAAATATTTCTATGCAAACACGTATAATAATAAAATAAACTGATATATTTTGATGTATTATCTTCGCTAAATCGTTACCTTTAACTTTTTTTCGTTCAACAAGTAGAATTTAGTTAAACTAAATAGTTTAAATACCTTCGGCAATATGTTTTTTAATAGTAACTTTGACAGGCGATAGCAGCACAAGGACATGGGATTAACGGGGATTAAAGAAATATGTTGTAGGGCGCTTCGAATACTTCAAGTTTACTTAGTGGCATTTTTGAGTTTCATAGCGGGAGTAAGTTACGCGAGCTTCCTAAAAAAGTATTGTAAAACAATATAAAAAAAGCCTTTATCAATTGTGTAACGATCTACAAATTGATGGGACGGTATATAACAATAGATATATAAATTAACCAATCAAAATTAATTACTAGAAAATATTTGAGCCAATTGAAAAAACTTTATAATAGACATATACTATAAAAGTATAATTTTTATTATTTTAAAAAATATTCGTTCTATATTATATTTAAATAGCATAACTGATTTTTAGGCGATGATTAGTTTGTCTACAGATATCTTACAGAAATTTTGAATTCAACCTGTTACTTTTTATTAAAATTCGAAATTTTATAGTATATAGTAATAAAACAAACTTTATCTAAACTCAAAGATAGAATGAATACTTTTTAGTAAATGTATATACGTATATCTATATTTAGTGATATAAATTGTAGTACAATGGCAGATAACGATAATCTAATTATAACAATGGCTAATTTTTTATGCGCTACGTAATATAGTTCGTTAATACGTATAGTTATGTCATTGATATACAATTAATAATTAGTAATAATTTTCGATATATAAAATTCGATCACTAATAACTATTTTATATTCTACGAATATTTAAGGCCACATTTCACATGTATTCTGCTGAAGATTTCGTATTTAATAAGGTAAAAGAATTAATTATTAGTTCATAAAACTTTTTTACTCATGTGATATTATTCCTTCAATGTATGCTACATAAATTTCTTATTTGTATTTGTATGTACCACAGAATAAAATGAATGAATTGCTAACTATATCGATATATTTACATTCATTATATTCTTATAAAGCATCTTGTGTAATATTCGTCTCTTTCTTAATATTCAGAATAGGAAAAAACAATAAAAATAAATATTGATTGCCAAATTAAAATTTGTTAAATTCTTTTAAATTTATATAAAGTTTCTTACAGATCATCCCAAATGTCTGAATTAAAATTATGTAATTTATATTACAAACAATAACGTACGCACATGAAAAAAGAAAAAAAAAAGGATGTGAATCGCAACCTCAAATAGTACGAAACCATGATAGTTATGTTATAAATCATTCAATGATGAAACAGAGGTGTTATATCGATATTGTTTCACAAAAAGATTCGTCTTTAAATAACACCGTTTTAATTGCATCCACAAAAAGATTGCGTCACAGCATGATAAACAAATTCTTTCCATCCATTATAGAGCGCGTGTAATGATGCATTAAAGACGAGAAGATTGAATGCCATTATTTACGATTGAAGAAAGATCATGTGAAATACCTAGACTCCGTAATCACAAACAAGGAAAGATGACTCATTAAACCATAAAAACAAGGAACTGGACAAGGAATAAAGGTCTTTACATTTTATGTAGCATAAATCTGTCACCTTTATTAATTGAAACAATAGATTTCTGTCTGTATAGACTTTTGCATTCTTGGTTGATATTTTCTTTAAACTCTTTCGTTCAACTTGATCGTGATTAGGGTTGCGGCCCAAGGTACTCTCGTTATAATGAAGTGATCAACTCCATTAATAAAAAATTTACTATATCGAGAATTTTATTAGTAAATCCTGAAATTCAATATATCAAGAGGTTTATATGGATTAGCTTTGACCTAACTCCACTATTTTGAAATTTAATTAGAGGGTTACTTGCGATTTGGGACTAGATAGATTCCAAAATGGTATTTATTGAGTTGCGCAAATGTCTCGAATTTGCAACAAACGCTTTGACATTTGTACCACGACTAAAAAAACCATATACGTATAAAAATTGAGTTTGGGGTTTATCCCATACCGATATAAGATCTGTAATACTGTAATAATACTGTAATATACAGTATCTATTGTTCTAATTACATATCACGGGATTCGGGCTTGTATGAGATTAGACTTTTGATAATGTGTCATATGCAATTTGTTGAATTTTAATCACAATTTCATGTTTTAATTAGCGTTAGTAAAATTCCTTCTTATCCTTATAAAATTGTAATTTTTAATAAACTTTATCTAATGCTAACATTAGCTTTTTTTTCTTTACAGCAATGTTTTTGATAATTATTTAAATTATAAACATGAATTAATGATGATGACAAGTTTGATGTGAATTCTGTAATGTAACTATCATAGCATTTTTTTTCACGTAGCCTGGTTCAGTAAAGCCGGCGCTATTCACGAACCTAATAATTTTATCGGCGGATAACCTTGTAAGATATTATTTTGAGGAGATACATTATAATGGTAAATGATATCAATCTAACGCCCATGAACCTTAATGCCACGGAATCAAGATAACAGATAACATAACTATAAGTACGTACGCACGATTATAACCCAAATTTAAACAGTAATTTACATATCGATATGTAAAATTTAAAAGGGCTCCTCTATTCATGCACGCCCGATCGAATTGGTGAATCGACCTAACGCCCATGAATCCTATTGTCACGGAATCATGATAACAATAAGTACTATATAAGTACGGTATAATGATTATAACCGTAACTATGAAATTGCCTTAAAAAAACAATGTTGAAATAGTTGAAATTAAAGGTGAAATTAATGAAATTAGTTTTATATAAGATCAAATATATAGATAGATGTTTTATAGTTGTTTGTAAAACGTTGAAATAATAAAATAAAATTTCACCTATTTATAATTATTTAATGTTTTTTAAATAGTAATTTACATAAATGCTGAATTTGAATTTGAAAGGTTAACGCTCATGAACTTTAATTTAATGTCATGGACAAGTAAATTCTTTACTAAATGTGATAACCTTGATCAAAATCTAGATTCAACTTAAGAAATTATTAATTATACAGATAAGATTTTTACATATTAATGCTAGCTAAATCGTATTAATTATTTGATATCTATTCAATCAAACTTAATCATTCTTATTTTGTTTCTTAAAGCGTAGCGAGAGCATTATAGGACTAATAGAGACCAAGATTTTGTGTATTTCTGCACCTATTTTTGGACTAGACGATCATCAAATTTACTAATATTAATCAATATATATATATATATATTTACTTTTTATTTTAGCTAGCCATTAAATTTTAGCTCCGGATGTCTAACAGTGCCTGTTTTCTTAGTGTGTAGAAGTTTTAATATAACATTATTGAAATGCATGTATGTTGTATCTGTTATTACAAATTTAATAAATTTAATTGGTTCTGAGTTTGACACTACTGATCGTAAATGGGATACATATTTGAGTTTGGTTTTGGTCTCAAATTAAGTAGAAATCCCATTTCACAAACCCAAATTACGTAGTAATGTCATAAGTCAAAAAAAAGGGTTGGATCGCAATGCTAATCAAGATCCACTTCAAAAATTTAAAAACAAATGCCGATAAGGATCAACTCCCGTTAACATATTCGTACTACCAACACCATTTTCCTCATCTGAAGGTTCTGGATATTTTTCAAAGTTACTAGTATCACCTGGATGTTGATATGGAGGAATAATCGGTGCTTGTACACGCCTTTCATATAATCCTTGCCAATCAACACCACGGAACCATTTATGCTTCTTCACATCTTCACTACCATTTCGAAGGTTACCCAGTCGTTTTGTACGATCAGATGTTAGTAAACGTTTAATAAGGTCCTTGGCGTTCGGATCAAAATGAGATGGAAACTGTATTTTTCCGGCAAGAATTTTTTCGTAAATGCCAAATGGATTGTCATCAAAAAATGGTGGATATCTAAAGTAAAATTTCAAGTTAATACAAAATTCATTTAATTTTTTTTTTTTAAAAAATAAAAAAATAAAAAAAATAAAATATATATTTTTTTTAAAAAAAATAAAAAAAAAATAAATATATATATATATATTTTTAAAAGAAATAATATAAATAGGTTTCTTTTTTTAAAAAAAAATAATAATAATAATAATTTAATTTCTTACCCTGCTAACATTTCGAATATTAGAATTCCTAATGCCCACCAATCCACGGGTTTTCCGTGACCTTTGCTTTGAATGATTTCCGGTGCCAGATATTCTGGAGTGCCACATAACGTCCAGGTACTATAAGTTGAGTTTCCAAATAAATTAAGCCAGGATATATTCGAACATTAGATTAAAAAGTTGCATATATTGCTTACCGATCCTCGATCCTTTTTGCAAAACCAAAATCCGTGATTTTAACATGGCCTCTACAATCTAATAGTAGGTTTTCTGGTTTTAAATCTCGATAAATTATATCTTTAGAATGCAAATATTCAATAGCAAGAACGATTTCTGCTGCATAAAACCGTGTCATATCTGTAGTAAACCGTCCGGCTTTCCGCAGATGAGAAAAAAGCTCTCCACCAATGACGTATTCAAGTAGCATATATAAATTTCGTTCATCTTGAAATGTACAAAACCTGAATTTGATTTTTTTTCGTAATCTAGTTCCTTAATGATTTTGCTTAATAAATATGAAATTAATAAATATTATGAACTCACAAATTCACGATGAATGGGTGGTGAACTTGACTAAGGATTAGCTTTTCCGAATTAATGTGTTCCACTTGCTTAAGTCGTACAACTTCAAGTTTTTTCAATACTTTCATTGCATAATAGTTTTCTGTATGTTTAAATTTGGTAAGATACACCCGACCAAACGTCCCAGTACCTATAATTTATAGATGAAAGAAAGATCAGTAAATTTGTAATAAACAACCCAATGATTTCATTCACATTAAATTATGATGCAGAAAAGAATGTGTAATATCTTTGTTCAAAAATTATTATGTTTCAAAAATTTATTCAACTAATAATCTATTATGATTATTTGTTTTTCAAATGTACGTAAACTTATACGAGTAGAATGCTTCTGAAAGAGATAAGATGCTATTGATGTAAGTGTACCTAAAGTATCCAGTAACGTGAAGTCGATCAAGCCAAAATTGGGTCTCGCGATGTACCTTGGCGCTGGTTCTTGATGCGCTTGTGACGGTCGCTGCTCAACTCCTTCATTTGAATATGTTTGATTTCCATTCACGTTAGGAAAGGGAGCTGTAAGTTCTGAACCAGAGCCGTTTGCACCTTCGTTGAATGCGTGACCATTGCCATTAACTGGTGGCTTATCCTTCTTTTTACTATTAGAAGTGTAGTTAGTTGACATTCTTTTTTTTTTTATTTTATTATTTTTTTAACGGGGAACTAGGCTAGAGTTTACTGCAATATTTTGTCCAGTACTATTACTATGATATATGTGTCACCATATGCAACTAATAATGATGAAGCACAGCATGATTATGACTTGGACGAAGTTTATGAAGTCAAAAGGGTAAGCGGGAACCTCGACAGTAGGGATAGTCGTTCGGCTGGTCACGGGAATACCATAAGATACTCTGCACCCAAAGTCGGTAAAGATCTTCATTTACTGGAAAGCGCGTGAAGATTTGACAAAAAGAATATGACAATGAGGAAAGATGTTTTCCCACAGCCTTAAAATAATGGCTCGTTCTCTTTAAAAGATCTTTTTATTTAACTCGCCCCAACTTCAGCATCTGTGAATGGCTTTGTTATAAATACCAAATCATAGAATTTATTGCAGTACTGCAGTATTATTGTATCTTTACAAACTCATAATCCCGTGATAAGTATATCATATATGCACACCAATATGTAACACGAACTAAATGTATGTTTCAATTTGTTGAAAATTTATTGGTTGTATATAATGAAAGACCCGGTATAAATTAAACCAAACACGTTTAGTACTGTAGTATTAGATATCTGATATATAGTAAGAAAATACAGTAGCTTTATTTTTATTTCTAAAATATTCATCGCGAATAATAAATATGTAATGTTTTGTCTAAAGAGTTTAAATACGTATATAGTATCTAGTGTGTTTAATTTTTATACAGTTTAGAGTAGTTTGAGTGAGATAATTGTTAATATATATATATATACGTAATAAATGATACGTAATGAAACATAATAAATATTTTTTTATAATAATTTTGTTAATTTAGAGAGCACATCTTTTTATTAGCTATTTATCATATATATATTGTAAAATAGGTGGCAGTGGTTTTAAACCAAGCACAAAGGTTTACCGACTGGGCACAGTCGGTTCAACCGAGATTATTTTGGTTTATTTGTGTTAACGAATTTTAATATAACTGTTTATAGAATTATATACAAGATTTATTGTTGTATAAATAAAGTTAATAAATTAACTATAGCGATAGTATGTATCGGTATTATATTTAATTAAACCAATATAGGCTTTTTAATACGTATCAAAATTATTCTGTTATGCCGGAATCACAAACCAAACTTAATTGAAATATTCGACCAATTTTTATCAGGCCGAATGGTCCTTAAACGGTTACCCAGATTCAAGAGTTGGCTGTACTACATACATCATACTTTCATTAAAATTGTGGCTTAGGCTTGATGTTGAGAATAAATTTTACGTTACTAAGCACCAAGATTCAAGTAATTATTAAGTCGAAATGGCGGCAACGGACATAGCTCATCTTCTTCAGCAAGAACAAGACTTCCAATTTTTAACTTTCGATTCCACCATAGCACTTGAATTAGGTCTCCTAATTCTCAAAAACGCTCAACAAAAGGGGATTCCTGTAGTCATTTCTATTACTTTGAACACACACCTTTTATTTCATTATTCCATGCCAGGAACTAGTCCTGCAGAAGTTGAATGGGTACAAAGAAAAAACAATGTTGTAAATCAATTTTATCATTCTTCACTTTATGTTAGTGAATATTTGAAACAAAACAAGAAGCTTGGTGCTGAAACATATCTGGTTAGTGATAAAGACTTTGTAGCATATGGTGGTGCTTTTCCATTGATTGTTAAAGGTGTTGGTGTTGCTGGGACTATCACTGTCAGTGGATCATCTCATATCGAAGATCATGAGCTTGTAGTATTGTCTCTGAAAGACTTTTTTGGAATGGAAAAAGAGGGAAAAAACAAAGTCGAATAATTATATAGACGTTTATGTGTCCCATAATACATACATATTCTGTGCGATTAAGATGGTTCATAATATTTAATTAGGCTCAAATTTATATAGATGTTTTTATTTTATAGTTTTACTCAAAATAACCAAATCATTTTATCCATCTAAAATGTATTCCATTCAAGCATATTAAAATCTCGAGGGAATAGAATATATTAATTTATTGATAAGATTTGGGCGATATAAATAATAGATCTCGTGGTAGTTTAGTAAATAATAATTCTTAATAATTTAGTAGATTAAGACGTTAATTCAACTCCTTTATTTCTGCATTCATTATTTTCGAAAATTCATAATTAGTTTTGATTATTGTAGGAAGCGACACAGATGAATTCGGTCGTGTCCATTCATCGGCCAATCTTTCTTCATGAAAAAAGATTTCAGCAACCTTGGCATCCACTTCTTTATTTGTATTTGCACCAATAATATTTAGAAATAAAGAGTATTCGCCCGCAGCAAGTTGTACTTGGAATGTACCAAAGGTAAAATCCGGATCATTTTCTTTCGAATTCAAATAGCGCGCTCGGAATGTGTTTTTAAGAGATTCCGGCTTGATTTTTCCGTCAATTGCGCTAGCAATTAATTGATCAACTAAGTCTTTTTTTACAATCCAATTCTCACCTAGAGCAGTGTCCACATGACATAAGGATGCATCATGCTCGAGTTTTCCATGTTGACAGAGATCTTCTAATGATCTTCAAATAAGGATAGATTAGTATTATGTGTATGATTGGGATGGGCTCGCTATACAACATGTTATTTCATTATCTTAAGTTACCAGGGGTTGCTTTTATTTATTAATAAAAATATTTTCTGCCAAAGTTATTTATAAATTATATGAACGAATAATCTAAAATCTGGGGTTGATGTATTAATGAATGTTATAAAATGGATTCAAAACGGATAAACGATATACAGTAAATTCCGGTCATCCAAAATGTCGTTTTTGATCTATCTAAATTAAAAGTAATATATATATTATTAAATATATATTATATTAAATAGCTAATAAAATTTCTTATTTATTATTGCTATTGTTCTTTGATCGCAACAATTATACATCAAGAACGACACTCTGGATGACCGGAATTTACTATTCGTTTAGCCCTGGTTCAAAATAATCATGTTGTATAATTTCGAATAGCTGCAATTTGCCATCCCCAGTGTACAATAAAAGGCTGCGCACACGCGTATCATACATTTTTCCTGCAAACCATTTTCCATATATCGTAAAACAATTAGCCACCTGAAACGTCGCTAATATAGCGTCTTCGTTAAAAACCTTCTGAAGGGCTTCGAATAGTTGTCTCGGTGTTATGTTTTTACCGTCACGAGGTCTATTTTGTTTTAAATATTATACATTTTAATTTATATAGAGTATAGCATTTAATGATAACTTACAAATAACCATGATTAGCCATAGCATTTAAAGCAGGGCAAGGAGATCTAACATCCCCTTCTTTGGGAGCCTGCCATTCGTAAGACATAATGAATGACGGAGCGGTAGATAGAAGTTCAATAAAGGTAAACCTTTTTAAATACCAAATTTTCCTATTGGCTGTACTATGTAAACAATATGGGATGATCTTTTTTAACTTGATGTCGATATTTTAATATCTTCCAGCAAAGGTTTCTCAACGACTGGTAATTTAAACTTAATAATTTTTTTTATTTCGATTCTAGAGCTTGTAGAATTGAAATAAAAAAACTTCATTCAAAGTTTTAAAAAAAATATCGAAAATCAGAAATATGGGTTTTTAGAATTCAAATAAAAATTTCTCGGTAACTACTAAACCAAGTTCGATGAAAATTTTTTTATTTTAATTTTAAAATTCCGTAGAATTAAAGTAAAAAAAATTTTATCGAATTCGGATAGGTAGTTGTTGAGAAATATTGATTGAAATTAAAAAAAATTTAGCCGTAGCTTCTTTTTTATTTATCTGTTATGCTTAAATTTTGAACGAAGATTACCTTGTCAATTTTTTTATTTTAATTCTATTATCTCATAAAATTAAAATAAAAAAATTTTGCCCGAATTTGTTCAAGTAAGTGCCGAGTAATCTTCGTTCAAAGTTTTGGTATCTATAAAGAAAAAGCTGCAACTAAATTTTTTTTAAATTTCGATCAATATTTCTCAACAACTACTTATCCGAATTCAACCAATTTTTTTTTTTATCTTAATTCTATAAACTTGTAAAATTAAAATAAAAAAAATTTTATAGAATTTGGATTGATGGTTGTTGTGGAATAATCATTTTCTGCGTATTTTTTTCTTTTTTGAATTTTTGTTATTTTTTTTATTTTTTTTATTTATAGTTATACCTTTTTATAATTACACTTTTGGGACTATAGGAACTTTTTTAAAAAAATGTTCTTGTAAAGAGATGTGCTTATATATAGAGGTTTTTTGCTATATATTAGATAGTAATTGAGTGATTATAAAGAGGCATAACTGTATGCCTACTGTATGCCTTGTTTGTTATACAAAAATATCAGATTTTAAATTATAGTATTTAATTTTATTTGTTTTTTTTTTTCTTATATTTTTTTTTAGATGGTTCTCTTTGAAGTGTTGGGCTAAATATTAGACCACTTTTGTTTGGTTTAGTTTAATCTATTAAACCAAAAAGTATTAGATTGTAATATATAAATTAACAATTATCATGTGATATATATCCAATCAAAATCTTTTTAGTATTATACAGAAAAGTCATAATCATATAACAATAGTAAACTTTATAAAAAGTTTGTATTAAAGCTAAAAATTAATAAATAAATATATAGTAAAATTATCTAAAAAACTTTTAGTTAGATTATAATTTTGTTAAAAATTTTTATATATATTTAAAATTAATAAACATATAAAACTAAATATATTGTATGTTTTTTTTTTTTTTTTTTTTATTGTAAATTGCTTATACGCTGTAAATCTTTATTAATTAATATAGAACTTATTACAATTAGATATTACAGTGAAAGAGTTATGCTATACTAATTACTTAATAACACCCACCCTAGCAATTTAGTTGTACTTTTACTATTTTAGAATCTAACTAATAGCTATTACCCCATCAATTAACTTCTTAGTTGGCTATATATATTTTTATTTTGTAAACTTTTAACAATTTTAATTTTATAGATTTCAAAACTCACAAAAGAAAGAAATGAAGTTGATAAAAACAATTTATTTTACGAATGTCTCAGTATACACCAAATCAGTTAGTTTTTCAGACAAAACTGCTTATGACAGAAGAATATTATCTCAACACTATAGCTGGAATTTTTCAGGATACTATATATACAATAATAATTATAGCTTTGTTTATAAATTTCTAATATTTCTTTGTCGATATGCATGCAGCAAATCATTTCTAATAAAGTTAAGCATCTTATTGTTCTAATCATTCTGATCATTCTTAACATGCTCCCAAATCTTTTTATTACATTCAGGTTGTATTTGTAAGATTCAATAAGTTAAATTGATCTTTGATTTTATAATTCGATATTTGCATTGTTAACTAGTCAGATAACTCAAAAGTATTTGCCATGGATGATAAAGATTCTAGAGAATCTTTAATTGTCAGATCTACTGTAAGCTTTGATTGTGTTGATCATAATTTTTAATACATTTTTAATGCATATTAATTAAGTCTTGATTTTTTGGAATCTTGACTTTAGTTGAATTTTTAGTTGAATTTTTAGTCCAATTAACAAATTCTTAATCATATCTAACTTTTTTAATACTGTATATTCCCAAAAATAAGCTATTCCAAAAATAAGCTACCCTTTCTTTTCTTGGAATAGGAACATAAAAACTTTTTTATTCTGAAAATAAGCTACCTCTGATAATTTTTTAAAATCTGAAAGTAGTTTCTATATATAAAAGTCAAAATTCTACTAAGTAAATCAATAAAAGTTACTTAATAGAAGTTGCTTAAGATATAAAAATATATATATTCTAAAAGTTTCAAGCAAATTAGAAAATTTTTTACTAAAATATTTTTGCATTTTACATTTAAATATAAAATGCAAAAACATCTTGATAAAAACTTCTCTGATTTGCTTGAAACTTTTAGAATATGGGAGAAGTCAATAGAAAAAAGACAAATCATATAAATTATAATTTTGAAATAATTACATCTTTGTGTTGTATTATATGAATTTTGAAAATCTTCTGAAGCAAATTGAACAAATTCAAACTAAATCCTGAAGTAAATTCTAATCTCTCACTAAGTCAATAGAAAAAAGACAAATTTATCTAATAGATTTGTTCTATTTCTATTAATCTGCTTTTTTTTTAAGTTACGTTTTATTCTTTTTAATAGTTAACTGATGCTATATACTAGTTCATAAGTTGCCTATTGTAAAAAAAATAAAAGTTTAATTTAGAAAAGTAACTGCCAACACTTTATTTTCAAACTTATGTTTATTATATTACTTTCAAAGATACTATAATTTGGTTCTACCTATCATATAACTTCTATTATTATTACCTTTAAATTTCTTTCCGCTGTGTTTATAAACAAAAAATATTTCATTAACTTGAATTACTCTTGTGAACCTATCTCCATATCAGCCTAAATGTTTTAGAAAATCTTCCTTATATAGTTATCTTGAAAGGTGAGGATTGAAGCTTTACTAAGCATCAAAGTGCCTATATTTCTTGACAAAAGTGTAAGATTGGGCCCAGATTGTAGTTATTGAGTAAAACAACACTCTTTGGATATACAAGTTTTTCAAATATTTTGATAGAAAATTCATATAAATTAAGTCAATTATGTAAGTTTTCAAAAAAAAAAAAAAATAACTATTATGCGAATCTAATTTATTTGTACTATCTAAGCTACTATATTTTAAATCTTCACTAAAGAATTTTAGGCCCAAAAAATCAGACTACTATAGAAATAATGATTATCATTAAAGTGAGAAGTACAATCATGTAAGTTAATAGTTCAATTCATAATTTAAGATTTAGATACAGATCTTAATTTTATAATGTTTCTTTATTTTAGACTTATGTTTGACCTTTTTTTATAATATTTTATACAACTTTATTACATCTTTAATATCCAATTCAATGTAACAATATCAACATTATACTTTCTATAAGTATGTCTCATCTCTGATGATTGTTGATAATAAAAAAATGGTATGGTTTAGTAAGTTCTAAAGTAGGTGCAAAATCTACAGATATTACAAAATCTACTTCTAAATAGTAAATTATATCTTGGTTAAGTAGAAGTACATCAGAAAATTTTTTATATAGATACATATCGATATATAGCAAAACATCGATATATATCAATAAGATAAAAACGGCATTTATCGATAATTTAGGATATATAACGATATATTACCAATAATCGATATATACCAGTAATAGGTATATATCGATAAATATCTTATCATCGATATATATCGATTTTATTTATATCGATAGTAATCGTGTAATA
>CAJVPY010002874.1:0-15183 GCA_910591965.1 Dentiscutata erythropus | reverse complement strand
TATAGCGTAAACTTTCGTAATTATTACACCTACGTAATACTCCGAACTAATCGTAAATTTTCGTAAGTTTACGCTCGAGTAAAAACTTGCGGAGGTTTACGCCTATTTATTTTTGCTGATGATTATCTTCCTAGCATCTGGGCAGAAAAGAAGAAAAAGCAGTTACGCGATAGATTAAGTCTTGTATCATATATAGTTGCTTTTATAGTATTACATCAGCAGGGCTATAGAATCGTCCAATATTCAGGATGGTCTTATATGTTAAAGTGGCTATTGAATCTTGAATATTACCGTATTAAAGAACATTACAACAATGGCAGAGTAATCTTCATTAAAAGTTCAGAATATACACGAATTGACTATTTCAATTCTGGAGACTTCTATTTTCAGAAAAAAGATGTTAACATAGATTTCTCAGATTTTAATAATAATTGTGAGTACGTGCGCCGAGTTTTCCAGGTTATAGATTCTTTATTAAAATAGCAGAGACAGGTTTTGCTCTGGGTCTTGTGCTAGAGAATATATATTCAAAAAATTATTAAATTGATATACAAAATTTTTTTTATCGCGAATAGTAATAAAATTTCTCGGTGGATACATTTGAATCACTTTATGTGGTGTGGTTCGGGGGTTTAAAACCCATGAAGTCTGCGTTACCTTCCTCCTCACACACGCCCCACATCAAGGATGACGATCACGCCCAAGAAAAAAATGTAACTCTGAATAGGGAGGGAATACTCGGATCCTAGGCCTGCCTCAAAAGGCAAAAAGTACCCCTAAGAAGACTAAACTACAAAAAAAACTAAATATAATAAAGACAATTAACTTACTTTTAGAGGATCGTAGCAAAGGTTATGTACTTATATAAATTTCGAGGTGGATACTTTCAAACTATTTCTTATCTTGTAGCTCAGTAGACTAAACCGCGGGAAGCTCATCGGGTCTTCCTCTCCTCGCTACGTAGACAATTATAGTCTGACAATTGCACCCTCTATAATAGTGTTTTTATAAGCATATAAAGAAAAAATAAATGGAAAAAATATGACATGCTTTCAAGGGAGGGAGTACGCCGTTCCTAAACCATTTAATGCAAATCCCTGCGTCATATTATTTTCTAAGACATAGTCAGAGGCCCTATCGCTTCAATGATAGAAACGAAATTTTTTGCTTGACTAATGTAGAAATAGGTGGTTTTGAAAAATTTCATATAAAAAATGAAAAAAACAGAAGATTTATATAAGCCTTGTGCACAAGGAATGTTTCGAGTTGGTATGTGGCTCGCATTTGGTGATGCATTGCGCATAATTAATGGCATCGATTATCCTTTTATAGATGGTATGTTTGTTTTCAAGAGTGGTTTATTTAACAAGCCCATAAATATTTGTACACCCTCAATAGGTTAGTGTTCGATATTCAATATATACGATTTATAGTGCACCACGATTTTTGCCCCCGCCAATTTACTACACTTCATTTTATCGTAAGTTTAACGTAATTTACACAAAAGTTAACTACTGTTGAATCTCCTAAAACTAATCCTATCAAAATCGATAACCCATCAAATCAATAAAAAAAATAATCTACCAATCCTGCTTCTACTATATAAATCAACTTGATAACCTCTCAATACTGATACAAAACCTGTCCACTATACAAATCTATTTGGGGGTTTGACAGTATATTTATCTGGATATGAATTTCTGAACAGACAGAGGCGCTTCTTCGAAATTAGACTGATATAAACATTTTATATTATAGATATATAAATTTAGTGTATAGGTGGCTTTAAATAAATACCAGTAAACATATTATATCTGTTATTTTAACAGAAGTACGTATGTACAAAAATTCTATCGTGATTCTATTTGATGTTCAAAAAGTATTTAAGTTTCATTATCACATGACTTCGTGGCCCATGGGTCCATGTACTCAATCGAACAATTAATTTATTTACTGATTTATACAGCAATAAAAGTATATTAAATTTATTAATAGAGTAGGTAAAGCTTTATACGATCCAACATTCAAAGCAATAAATATTATTTTTTGTATTTCGCCGGTAAACCTCTCTTCGCAGGTTCAAGATCTTAAATTGAAACAAATTTTAAATAGGGTTCATTCTATCTAAATCATATAAAATCGATTAATTCGTAATTCGTGATAGAAATTAAAAATTTGCAGATCATTTAATATAAAATTGCGGGGTTAATTTTAATTAATAAAAGCTTTTTAATTTGAGATCTGAAGATTTCAAATATTAAAACTATGTCCAAACGCTCTAAAACTAATATAATTTTACTTTCTTCTGGTACTCTTGTTTATAGTTTACACTATGGACCATTTTCTCGATATTGGTGGTATAGTACTACTATAGAAAATAAAATACAACTAGTACCTATTCGTCTTGGTATGACTATTTCAATTTTTCTTAATAGTCAAGAATTTATTATGCGTATAGTTCAAGAACATTCAAACCATTCACAACAACCTGGTTATTACTGTCAAGCTGGAAAATTTTTTAGTAATATTGAAGAATCATGTAGTGCAGCATTAACCTCTTTATATCAACAAATTTTTCAAAATAATCGAAAATTATCTGGACCTTTAGAATTAGGTTTAGATGATGAAAATATAATAAATCAACTACTAGATGGAGTTTTATTTCAACCATTTTTAGTTTCCTTTAACAAATTTCAAATCTTTATATATTCATTAGATAATCAAACAAATTTGACTTTCGCATCATCTCTTGTATATATATATCACAAAAAAAAATGTTTATTTGTACAAACAAGGGAAAAAACACTTTATAAAATAGAAATTTTTGACGGATCAATGCTTATTGCTACATTTGAAGGAAAATCAACTATAGAAGTTTGGCAAAAAATAGGAATTTTACAAAAATTAGATAGTTCTGCACTTTTTGAATTAAATGACGATTATACTAAAAAACAATTGGAATTACATGAATTACCAACATGTCAATCTACTGATTGGACAAATTTTGAAATCATGAATAGGTTGTTTTTATATTATTTAAAAAGACATACACTTTATAATATTAATTGGTGGAGCGTATTTCTTAAATGGGCTCAAAACATAAGTGGAATTATTGAAATTTGGTCTATAATTCGAAAGATTTATCCTTCAGATTATGAATTTAATGATCGAGAAATAAGAGCTTGGCGTGCATTTCTTAAAGCTGCAGGATGTACTAATATTACACCATTTGAAAGTAAAATGTCTAAGGTAATATTTTTTTATATTATAAATAACTTTATAAGAAAGTTATAATAGCTTTTTATTATTTAGTATGAATTTTGGACAAAAGAAATGAATCCTTTACGTGATCAAGAAACATTATATACTTTATATAAAGATGGTTTTTTATGTACAACTCCTTCATATAATCTCTTAAAGCCAATTAATTTTACAAATCGATTAGCAAATTGTTTATTGGATTCATATGAAGCAAATAAAAAAGGTGTTGAAGGAAAAAGAAAAATATTATCAATTATCGCAGATGAATTTTCATTAAAAGAATTAAGACTAATGAAGGTAATAACAAAAAATCTATAGTGTTTTACAAGCGCTTAATTTAACAAGTATATAACTGATTAATTTATCTATTTTAGTTTTTTATGCCTTATCAAACTATTCAAGAAGCACGAAGATTTGCACGAATTAATGGTCCAGGTTGTCCTATAATAGAAAAACCAATTATTCATCGTAACCGATTTTCTGAAGAAGCAAAAGATCAATTTGAAAAATTTTTTTCAGACAAATCGATTGTTAATATGAGCTCTTATAAAATTGATCTTAAAACCCAATTACCAGTACTTTATTTAAAAGATAACAAATCAGCTTTATGGGAAAAATATTCTGAAATCTATCCAGATGGAATTAAACGTACAACTTTCATGACAGAATTAGCACAAGGAAGATTTCAATATCAGAACGATCTTGGTGGTTTATGTTCTATATGCTGTCAATATGGCTATAATGTTTTTAAAGATCTACTTGAACTAATTTCAGTACAAATTAAAGATACTAAATGTCAGGTAATAGAAATTATTCTTATTATAAAAAATAATTTGTTTAAAAATACTTATATATATTTTTTAAAGTCTAGTTTAATTGAAAAGGTTGAAAAAATTAGAAGACATATAAAACGAGATTATGAAAAAGAAATAATACTTGATGCAAATGGACAAGTAATTCATGATCCCTGTATTTCACATTGCTTAGCATATGCATTTGGTGTTTGTGAAAATATACATACTAATGTATGTAAAAAATGTAATGAATTGTGGGAACTATTTCAACAATTACGGCTTAATCTTGATAAATCTTATTTTGAGATATTAGATGAAGCATATGATAAATTGTGTTACTATCTCTCCCATCAAACACGTAAGACTTATCTAAATTCACAATTCTCTGTTAGTCTTCGAGAAATTGATGAAGATGGAGCATTAATAGTTGTTGATTACAAAATGCGCGTTCTTCCTAAATCAGCACGAGAATCAAAAGAAGCATTTTTTGGTAAAAAAGGATGGACACTTCATACAACGCTAGTATATACAAAAAAAGAAAAGAATAAATTAGATATTTGTGCATTTGATCATTGGTCAAATGATACTCGCCAAGATGCTTGGTTCTCCGCATCTTCACTTCACTCTGTAATTACTGCTCTTGAAAAAAAGCCAAAATGGGTCTCTATCATCTCCGATAATGGTGGCCATTATCACAACTCAGAACTAATGATTATTTTAAGTTACTGGTATCAATGGTATAATATTAAAGTCAAAAAATGGATTTTCTTGGAGCCCGGCGAGGCTAAAACTACTATAGACTCTCACCATGCACAGGTAGTTTTATTCTATAATTATTTTTTTTAAAAAAAATATTTTAATAACTCTTAATAGATTGCACATGCGATCAGACATTTTGTTCAGTTAGGAAATGATTTAACAAGCGGAGAAAAAATAGAAACAGCAATTACTCATATTCGTGGAACCTCAGTAGCTCAGTTAGAACCAAATCGGAATACAGAAACTAAAGTCAAAACGCTCACTGGAATTTCTGAATGGTATTATTGGCAATGGCCATGTGAAGGAATTTATGATGGATATATACAAGCACGTGAATTACCTAATGTAGGAAAATGGACAAATTTTTCACCATCACAAATTAATTGTTTAATCAAACAACCAATTAATAAACCTGAACCTGCATGTACATCACATTCTGTACCAAAGGAATCTTGGAGAATTCCAATTCCGGATGCTTCTAGTATTATATTTATTATTGCCTTTTTTTTTAAAAAAAAAAAGCAACATATTTACAAAAATATCAATTATGTAGTACATTTAAATCCAGAACGTATGCGATTATCAGAAATTCGAAATGAATTAATGCAACGAAATATATTATTTGATGAAAATTGTGACCGAACAGAATTAAAAACATTATTACAACAAACCTTGGATGCAGAAAAAAACTCTGGTAAGTTTTACATACTACATCAGAATTTAAAAATATTACTTTTATTTTTAATAAACAAAAGTAAAATTAACAGTTTAATTACATCTCTTTTACTTAGAATTGTTACCACCAAACCAAAATTCTATTAGTTTACCAAATCCTTCAATTCAATATACAAAGTAAAAAAAATTCTATTAAAATTTATTTAAACAATATAAATTTATTAATATATAGACTTTTCTTTTTACATTTAAGCACTATCGAAGAACAATATCCATTACCAAAAGGATGGGCTATAAAGGGGAAACAAAAATTCGGAAAAAAAGGAGGTGCACATATTTCAAAAGAAGTTGCAGATCTATTAAAAGGATATTTTCATGCTGGAAATGCCAATTCTAGTCAACGTTATCAACCAGAGGATATGCTTCGTGCATTAAACAAAAAAGCTGATAATAATGAACTTGATCGTACACAAATACCTAAGCTAGAAACTATACGCAATTGGATATCCAGATATTCAATTGTCATAAAAAAAGAAATAGCAGAAAAAATGCTCACTAGCCTTAATAATAATTCCGAAAAATAAAGATAAATTTACTTTAATAATAGTAACAAAAGAATTACAAATTATATGCTTTGCTAATCATATTTTGCTTTGTAAATTTCTAAGTTAAATCCCTAGAAAATTCGAATAAGAAAAAGCAAATTTTCTTGTTTGGAATTAGAATAGAACCTAAATAAAAGTTATCTGAATAAACTTACAAATAAACAGATATCTGGTTAAAATCATGGTTATTTGAATAGACTTATTGAGCAGATTAAACAGATAATTACCGGATAAAGGATATTCGAATGCAGTCGAGACAGATCATTTTTAGCTTTAACTCCACAATGATAACAGTTGCCAAGCGTGAATACCCATATCAGCAAATTTTTGATAGTTAATATCTTCAACTCGAATTTTATATCTATACGAAATTCATTTTCTTTACAGATTTATAAAATCATTTTCAACATCAACTTTTACCTTATAAACATTTACTAGGTGCAGATATTCTATCAGAATCAACCATATCTGTGGGCGTTTGATCGTGCATAAATGCTATGTCTTCTCAAATTAAAACTCTATCCAACGTTATTTGTTCTATTAGCATTTTTTGTCTTTGCAAATTTTAATAAATGCTTATAATTATCAATTATACTTAACGACAGTTTTCAATTGAGATACTCTATCAGAATTACCCGTATCTGCAAGTTTTTGGTAGTGCATGAATGTGCCTAAATCAAGTTATATTTTCACATTGTGCGTCCCAATTAGAGTTTCCCGTCTCTGCAGATAATGAATGTCTTATAATCATCAACTTCAACTCAATTTTAATAATAGTGCAATTCTTCTATCGAAATGGGTCTAGGTCAAAATCCTGAAAGTTAATTGTCGCATCATGTGATGTCGGGTTCCAGTACTCAAACCCCGCTTATGATTAATAATCATTATTATTACTCATAAGCTGGGTTTGAATACCGGAACCCGACATCACGCGAGCGACAATTAAATTTCAAGATTTTGACTTTCAGGATTTTGACAGACCCCATCGAAATCACCCATCTCAATAGGTTTTTGATAATGTATGAATGCTATAATTTTGATATGCTTATTAATCGAGCAAAAAAAATGATAAAGTATAAATGAAAGTTAGATTACGATTTTTTTTTTCGAGAATGACAATTCAAATTTAAAAAGTTGTATTAATATCTCACATATTTCCGGCTTATATTCTATTCCATAACAATGCCCAACATTATGCGTTTTCATAAAGAATTTTTAATAATTAGTATACATGGGTGCCTAAATTGCCCATCTTATAGCTGTTCTCATAAATTCTGGGACAATGAAAGATTTCTGATGACCGAATTCGATAAGTTCTGAGTTCGACCGAAGTCAGTTACCTATTGATTCCGATTCTGTAACTTATCGAATTCGGCCATCAAAAATTTTTCAGTTGTCCCAGAATTTATGAGAACAGCTGTAAGGGGATTTTATACTAAGTCTTCTGTTTATAAATAAAGCTATTCTCCGGACCAAGACGATTCTAATGGTCAAAAATAATCCAGTAGAACGTTTACAATTTCTCTTCAAAGTTCGGATGACGTTTGTTTATATTTCGCTTACATGGTCTGCAGATCATGTAAAAAAAAACGAAATGCCGCCAGAACTTTGAGAAACAATTGCAAATGATCTACCAGACCAATTTTTATGATTTTACCACCGTTAGAATCGTCTTGGCCCGGAGAATAATTTAGAACAGAAAGTAGACTTGCTTTGTAAAAAATCCGATACGACTATACCCAGGAGATGCTTATTTTCGGATATTATGCAAAATTTTGTGGTGCTTAATTTTGGAATGGTACGGTATTCAATATTGGAATATCAAGGTATGATTATATAATTGTATAAATCAATATCGCAGCCTACTTTTGGTGGTGTAAATAGGTGGTTTTTTTTTTTCTTGGAGACTCTAAATTAGCCGATTTGCATGCCATTGGTTAGACTAGTCAAAATATTATAACAAAAAGATTGCTAAGTTGAATAGAATAAGGATTTTTGCAAATCGAGAGTATGAAATACCTATTTTAAAATCCGTACCATATTAATCTGGTGTTATACATGTTGGCGTCAGAGTATAACAAATCAGTTTAGCATGCACAGGTTGAATCAATGAATAACGGATACGTGTCGGGAGACAAATCTCCCGATATGTACCCGTTATTCTACCATAGATCCGCCAAATAACTGTAACATATCAGTAGCATATTGGTAGCATATAGGTTAGATATCGGGAGGTAGAACGATAATGGTAACATAACAGTAACATACCGGGACATCCTGGTATCTTACTCTTAGCACTATTTGGACTAAGAGTAAAATACCGGGATGTCCTGGTATGTTACTGTTATGTTACCGTTATCGTTCTACCTTCCGATATCTAACCTATATGCTACCACTATGCACTGATATGCTACAGTTATTTGGCGGATCTATGGTAGAATAACGGGTACATATTGGGAGATTTGTCTCCCGATATGTACCCGTTATTCATTGATTCAACCTGTGATGGTTTTTCAGAATTACTAATTCGAACCATCTAGTCACATCAAATCTGTGCCACTTATATATCTAAATCACGAATAAATATTTGTATTAGCTAAACGTCTTGTGTTCTGACCATTTGTGTGGCAGCATGTTCGAAAATTCTTTTTCGGTTGATACTTGGTAAATAAGCAAAGATTCATAAAAAAAAAATTATAACTTTGCAAACCTTACCTAAAATTAAAAAGTTATGCACCCTTAGCGATTTTAGATATTTTTAGATAGCTTGCACAACACAGCAATATTTAAAATCATAAAATCCCAAACAAAAAAAACTTACATGTTTAAAAAAATTATACAGTTAGACCTCTCTAAATGCAATGCAACGGACCTTATGTAAAATTAGCCAAATGTGCACTTAGAGAGGTACTGCATTTAGGGAGGTAAGAATCTATAAGCGCAATATTAGTTGGGCCAAGAGAAGGCGTGCATTTAAGGAGGCTTTTCATAGGACGTGCACTTAGAGGGGGTTGCATTTAGGGGTCTGACTGTAGTAACAAACTGTTATAGCGAAACTATTTTTTGATCTGAATTTCAAGCATGTTGTGTAAGTATAGTTTTGACCAGTACTATAAAGTTATTTGATATTCTACTTGGCTCAAGTTAAAAAAAAATTGAGATTTAAAAAAAGAAATCTACACTTGCCCCATAGTAAAGTCATAAATTGTCAAGAAAAAAAATAAACTAATCTTTACAAATTTAAAGCGTAGTTGGTCAGAAATTTAACTATATGATTATAATATATATATATAACAATAATGTATTTGTGTAACTATTGAAGTTTGATTTCGATTAAAAAACTTTAGTAATGATCTTCCCCCAAATTTTACTAATTGATTTTTTAATTTCTATCACGAATTACGAATTAACTTTAATACTGTTATAATCTGGATATGAGACTTCGAATGGATAGAGTTATACATATTTAATATTTACTGAATACTGTTTTTTTAAATCTTTTTTGTGTGAAGTAGTAGGTAATCCCATCCTAGCTTCGAAATTCCGCTTATGTTCTAAGAAATCTACTTCATTCATATTTTTACGTTTATCTTTCCAGTAATTATGGTTACCTTGCATTTCAAAGGCAATATAATATCGCCATTTATCTAATATTTGTTTCAGGATTTTTTTAAACCTTTGTTGCAATAGAAGAATGATAGAATCTATATCTGCTTCATTTCTGATAAGAATTTCTGAGGTGCGGTCATTAAGTGTTAGATTAGATTGAGTATTTACCTTAGTCTCCGGTAAAGATTTGTTATCCTCACTTATCATATTTTTTGAATTAGAGGTGTGGGGTAATTCAGTAGGTATACTTGCCTTAATATTTGATATATCTTTCGAGCTAGACGGTTTAGTCACGTGTGCGTTGCAATTTGTAACGCCGATCTTTTCTTGATATTTGACAGAAGAATCATCTACACTAATATTAGAAAAACAAGTTATAATATCTTGAATTTGGTTGTCAGTTAAACTCGAAATTGCACTTGCACTACATGTTATTGCTTGAACCTTTTCTACTCCTATTCCCATAAGTAATGTATAAATTTTTTTCGCCCTGAATGTTCTTTGACGCAAATTTATATCATTGATATCTGGAAGAAGTGCTCTTATCTCATTATATACCAATGTCCTTGCTGATTGGTCATCAATTTTATTTATACGTTTAATGTCCTCAACTCGATCCTCATATGCTTTATAGTAGCAATACTAGCATAAAATCTCTTTTTGTCTAACTTTCATTACTATAATAAACAAATCGGCTATATTTTGTGCTGTAATTTTGCTAGATCCTATTACGATTGCTTCTAGTGAGAATTCGGGAATTTGTAAATCAAATACTTCACTAACTTTATTATTATTCTCTTTAATGAACAAAGATAGGTCGTGCCTTAAGTCTTGCTCGACTCTTTTATTATATAGAATTTTGATTCCGGTATTTTGTGCTTGATCAGTAAGCATTGATTCTGATTGGGTATGCTCATGGGTATCGATAACAGGATTTATCTCATTTTGTATATCAGAAGAAGAGGAAGATATATTTTGCATTGATCCTTGACTCTGAAGTTTCTTTTTTCTGTTTCTCTCCCTTACTACATTACTAATATTTTCTTTATATACAAATTCAAGAATCTCAACTGAATTGTCATTGATAATATCCTGTGATAAAGAAGATTGGAATGTTTCAGATTCTGCCAACAATTCAGGTTTTGTCAAACTATGTTCTAGTTCGGGAAAGAGATTAGGATTAATGTCTCTCTCCTTGTCAGACTGGCCCTCGATAGGTAATTGAATGGATAGTGACCCTTTAGACTCATCACTTATTTTGAAAGAGATAGGAATTTGTGCCCAGATCTGGGTATTTACTGATAATTCTGAACAAGCCATAGACTGCAAAATATCTTTCATAGAAGACGCGTCTAGGTCATTAGTGATAATTTGGGTCTGCTTCTGTTCCAATTTTGTGACTCTATCTTTAAGCTCAGCATTCTTGGCAGTAAGCTTAGCAGTATCTGTTTTATGTTTCTTTTCTAGCTCTTCGAACCGGATCTTAAGCACTGCATTTTCTTCTATAGCCTGTTTCAATCTTGTGTTCTTAGCTTTGACTTCAGCATTCTCCTTTCTAAGTTCATCGATTTGAAGAAAGAGCTTAAGATTTAACTCTTTCAATGTATCGATTGGAGATTTTGTGCTTGCCATTGTTTTATATAAAATATTAATTATTCAAAAGTTTAATCACGTACACGTATAAAAAATGGTTCATTGATGTTTGATTATCACGTGATACGCGCTATCAAATAAAATTTAAAAAATTGCCATTCATTGATACGCGTTCACCATGGAATATTTTAAAAAAACTTCACCTGAAAATTTTCGGTTCCTAGACTTTTACAGGTACCGCCAGAAGCAAGATGATTTTACCCGATCTTTTAGAGAAGAGTCTGGCATTCTCTGGCGTTGTTTGAAGTCATTGGTGAAAGATGGAACACCTCAAGTCAAAGAGAACGCTGTCCGTTTGCAAAAATCTTTTGAGGCAAGTGTCTATTTTTTCTCCTTTTGATGTACGAGTTGTAGACAGGTGTGAGGCTTGCTACTGAAGTCCCGAGAAGGGGTAACATACTTCCATGGCTACGGCGGAGGTTCAACCCGCTTTATGGTGGTTTCCCGCCATGTTTCATAATTATTGTGGAAGTAGGAGTCTCATTTGCAGTCCTGAGAAGGGGTACATACTCGCACAACTACGGCAGGGGGTTCAACCTGCCTTATGGTGGTTTCCCGTTGTGATCTGTCTACACTATTTTACGATTGTAATGGTTTCCTTTATAACATATATCAATATTAATTTCCTCTATAACTGCATCAGAGACATCGAACGAAATTTGAGGACGTTCACATATTTTGGCAACAAATTGAGAATGAAACGTCGATTGATAATGCTGAGGTTTGATTTGTTGCTTACCAAATATTTCATTTATAACCTTCCTTTTACTAAAATCGTTTAATTCATAGACGGAAGTAGCTTGCAAGTTCATACGCAGATCTTCTAGAGTCATTGATGTGGCGCTTACCAATGTCGAGGAGAAGATGGTATAAATAATTTTGATCTAATATTTTGACTAGGAATACAAATCGACTTACTCTGTCACGTTTTCTTGTAGAAACAAAATCGGAAGCATGCAGATAAGGTCATAACTTAAATTTATTTAACAAAAAAAAATATCTTTTAACCTTCCACTTAGTTGAAATATATATCTTCTGATTATGAATACAATACCCCTTGCGATTTCTTTTAGGAAGGAGAATGTTCTACAAGGAGACTCGGAAATAGTGCATCCGATGATTATGATATCAATTTAAGTGAAACTGAATTTTCTGACATGGATTATGAAGAGAAAGTAAGTTAATACCAATGTGTAAGAGATGAGATATTAATCAACATTAAAAAGCGTCTATGTAATTTTTAGCAGGAGTCCGATAAAAGAAAACTGAGTGAATCCGATGTAAGTTGACATCGGATGGATTATTTAATATGCAAAATATTGTGACCAAAGTAATCTATTTTGTTATTAGTATGAACCAAGTAGCAGTCCTATTTCCTCTGATTCGGGCAATGATCGAAAAAAAAAGGTAAAAATGATGTTAAAAAGTGATAATATAAACCATTATTAAGACTTTACACATAATTTAGCAAAAGATAAGCAAACAAAAACAACCAAAAACAGTGAGTCATGAAAGAGATTATTGCAGTAGTGTATGTACATTGGATTTATTTTATTGAGATTTCTTTGGAGATAATATCGTTGAATACTAATTCATCAACCGTCGCGAATTCAGACCAATAAGAATGATGATAATCCAGCGCCTGCAATAATGATGACTGGAGGTGACGTAGAATCACTTCCTCCACTATCATCATTACTACCCATTCCTCCGCTTCCATCGCCATTATCACCACCACCCGGTTCTATAAATTCTATACTAAACAATATAATAATACCAAAAGATTTACCAACGTTAGTAAATCAAGATCAATTATCGCTTTCATTTACAAACCCTATCATCCAAACCCCTGGGACTCCACCGCCAAGGCCGAATGTCAATAATATACAGATTACTCCTCAAAAGTTGGTGCTTTTTAAGGAATCCGTTACCTACCTACAAAATCATATAAAGATAAATGTAAATGATCAAGGAATGATCATAAAAGACAATCATACTTCGGAAGAAATCTCTGGTATAATTCGTAATTGGCTCATAATGGCATTAACGGTAAGTTATCATAAATTTCTTTTTAGATAGTAAAATGTGTATATTAAAATTTTTTTACTCTAGTCACCGAAAGAGGAGTTTGTAAAAGCTATCATGACTCCTTTAAGCTCAGAAGCAAGTCCAAAATATTGTGATTTTCGTCAAATTTGCGAGCTTATTCTTTATGATTTGTATGTGAATTGTTTTACTCACATTTTTTTTGACATCATAATATTACTGATATGCATGTTATTTTATAATGATTAGTTATTTTATGACAAAGAAGGGTCCTTTAAAAAGAGATATTGGTGAGCGTACGTATATTGTCGAAAGGATCGTTCCCCTGTTCAAATCAATTCAATCGGTATATAATGAATACAAATTTCATTGGATCGAAGTTGAATTGGATTGTATGAGGGAAGTGAAGAAGATATTTCCCAAGTTTGATTTACCTATATACCAGGCTGATGGTCTTGGAGTACGGAATTCGAGTAAAAAGGATGTTGTTTTTATCGAAATATTGGGTGGGCCCGAAAATACAGATCAAAAAAAATTAAAAGAAGATTCAGAAAAGCTTCTGAAAGAAGCTGTATTCGGACTTGTTTCCCTATTACGAAATTATTTGGATAAAAGTGTCGAAGAATCGAAGCAATTATACACGTTCATGATTCAGGGCATCGGTAATTTATTTGTCATTCATTAACTATTTTTAAAACATAAATCTTACATAGAAATACTTGTTAGGCGACCGGTTAACGCTCAGTAAATTATGCTTAATAAATAAGCATGTTTACAAAGTTTCGCAGATCAAATCTGCAACCCTCCCATTCGAATTCATTGATGTGGCGGATTATTTAGCAGTATTTGAATTCCTTTATATTCTTGTAGTAGGTATGCTAATACATTCATTGGATATTGCACAACTTCAATATAACATTCATACTTAATTTTCAGAGCGAGCTCAAAATTCAAACGGAGGTAATTAATAAATTAAGGTTATCTGAATCGGCTGATGGCGTAATTGTACCAAGAATTCGTGATTGGATTTGGCTGCCAGATTCGATTTCTGCATGGGAATGCAAAGAGATTCAAAGTGAAAATCTATGAATTACAAGCGTTAGTCTATTAATTTCAAATAGTCACACATATAATTCAAATTTAGATCATTTCTCTATCCAGAAATGGGTGTCTTGTGCATACGAAATAAAAAGTACGTGCGCGTTACAAATTGTAACGCTGATCACTTTTGCCAAGAAAAAAAAATATACGTACATTTGCTTTATTGTTGCAAATAAAATATAAAGTACATAGGTACTGGTATGTACATACAAACATGTGTCATGAGACGATTAATTGAATTTTAGAAAATAAGTTATGACGATATGCCTTCTAGATAGTACAGATAAATTTTACATGCGGAATTTATTCTAACACGCTTATTTTTATTTAACGTTAATCATTCGAGAATTTTTACATTCACATCGCTTATATATTCCATTCGCTACTTTTTTACAGGTCTTACAATATAGATGTGAATGATGGTTGCATTCGTCACAAACCTTACACCCATGCTTCCACCCTCTAAAGATATGCCACTTTTCAAAGTAATTTTTATTTGTATGCATGTTATTCGGATTTTTCATTATTATTATACGTATATTAACAGAAAAAATATAACGTGGCTAAAAATAAGCCTGTAATGTTTATGCCCCGCCTCACATGCATAAACCTTAGGTCAAGATCCGTACATGTTGATTGAATGCCTATCGCTATATTTAACAATATTGCAGTATTGGTAT
>CAJVPY010002873.1:0-15185 GCA_910591965.1 Dentiscutata erythropus | reverse complement strand
GAGGTTTTAATTATTAGGCTTCTGCTTGAACTTTGATTTAATTGTTTGATATTTTGCTCGAAAGAATTAATCTAAATTATAGATAGACTCTTTTTATTTACATTATTATCTAATGCATGTATTTAATATTTAATGGAAATCATATTAAAATTGGCTTTTTATTGAGGTGAAGGTGACGCACGGGTTGTTACGTCAGACCCATACAATAACTATAACTTATTTGTTGTTTTTATTAATGGTTGCTTTGCTTTGTTGTGTGAAAATAGCAATTGAATTTCAGAAAAGGAAAAAAAAGCAAAATTCTTCTATTCATGCGTGTAGAATATATCAGGAACGTTCGTACGTATGAACATAGAATATTGGGGTATTTCATATACTAAATAATCAAGTCTATATAAGGTATTATAATAAAAATTACTAGTACAGATTTTTATGTATTATGAAGATTCTGATATACCGACAATATTCTCTAAAAAAATTCAGCATTAAGACCATCACAAAAAAGTTTAAAACTTTACATATATAATAATAACTTTTTTTACGCAATTATGATAAATTTTTGTTTACCAGAGCCAATTCGTAACAAATATCAAGTCTTTTTTGATTAAACATCTAACAATAACAAAAGCTGAGTTATAAAAGGATTCAGCATTAAAACTATCACAAAAACTTGTAATAAAACTTTTATATACTATATAAAGAAAGCCTTCTTTATATAATTATAGTTTCAAAATTTTGGTTATTAAGGGCCAGTTCATAACGAACGCACATTTTTTAGCTGGAGTATATATAGTAAAACAAAAAAAAAAATTTTCTGCTAATGTAATAGTTAAAATTGTTCGAATAATCAAAATTTTAAACTGTAACTTCTTTTGGTTATACTATGGTAATTGTTTTCCACAAAAATCACAAATTGAATCAATTTTTTAATCGCCTCTTTTTGTCGATCAATTTTATGCATGAAATCTTACAATCTTACAGTAATGTCTTTATTACTGCACCTTACATAATTATAATTAATTAGTATATGAAATACCCAATAGAATATGGTACAATCCTCGGCATCTAATTGGTGATTATTCCTCGTGATATGGGATTTCTATATTCTTACGTTGCCATAGTGGATTATATCAAAATTGGGTCTATATAATCATCCAGAATATTTTTTGTTATCCGAATTCACCATCCGTGAACAAAGCATTTACAAAATCTGTGCTAGGTTATGCATGTTGCCGATCATGATTGTCTAAGTTACAAACTTCTTACGAAAATATCTCGATAACTACTTATCTAAAATTGCTACAGATTTTTTTATTTTAATTATATGAATAAATACAATTAAAATAAAAAATTTTTCATAGTAGGTATTGAGTTAACATCGCTCAAAGTTTGCAAAAACTTTGTAGCAGTCTTTGTTTTGATAATCGGTTAAAATTTTTTTTAACTTTGACGTCTCAATAGTTGCATATCTAAACCCAGTAATTTTTTTTATTTTAATTCTATGAATCCATATAATCAAAATAAAAAAAATTATATCGATTTAAGTAGGTAGTTATCGAGATATCATCATTCAAAGTTTTTAAAAAAAATTTGGACCATCATATCCTCGATTTTGATTGGCTAACGGCCGAGGATCTTCAAAATTTTGGCCTACATTACAAATTTGTTTACTAATTTCCGACCGGAATTATCTTATTGATTTTTTCATTAAAAAAATATATAAATCCTTAAAAAAATAGGCCCGCATTATTATTGTAAAATTGGCCCAGGAACAATTTTCACTTAATGGGCGGCTATGATTTCATTAGTAAAATTCCGAATAATTCCGGCCTAATTTTATGATCGTCGCTCTTTTCCAATCAAAACGAGAATCTGCCAGTCCAATTTTGTTGCGGCAGCTATGGTTAATATCAAAACACAAACTGCGGCTAAGTTTTTCCAAATTTGAGCGATGATAACTCAATAACTATTTATCTAAAATCGATGAAAATTTTTGTATTTTGATTCTATTAATTCAAAGAATTAAAATAAAAAAAAAAGTCCATCAATTTTAAATAGGTAGTTAGAGATACTTTCGTTCGAAATTTGAAAATTTTCATCACGGCTAGAATACTTGACAATTTTTACATGATGATCGGCAACAACACAGATTTCGTAAATGAAAAATTCAAAGGTACTTTCTTGATGTTTTTAAATATAATGCATCAAAAAACATGACTTTTGTATTACTGCGTAGAAATTAAGACAATCAGGATACTTTTCAAAATGTTAGAATTTACAATTGAATAGTTATGCTCGATACTATTTAAATGGATACTAATTCACGGGATACTATTATATGCAATGCTGTACGGTAAATAATCGAATATTAGTAATCATAAATCATATTTATTTAAAATAATCGTACTATATTTCGCGAAGGTTTTTAAGTCAAAATTTCAACCCAAGAACATTATTTTATTTCAAAACTAACTTTTAATGATTTAAGTAGTTAATAAATTTTTAATAAATTTTTCGAAAAAAAGTCACTTACAAGACGTCGTAAGCCTTTATTTACTAATTTAAAACTTCAAAAGATTGATTTAAAATTCTTTAAGCAATAAACGTAGGATTGAAACGAATCCAAAATTATACTATATTTAAGAATGAAACTGTATAAAAAATTCTTATGGATATATGCATTCTAATTTGATGTGTGAAAGTTGAGTGCGCAAGGGGGAAAAGGTGAAAGTAACACAAAATATTGTACGATTTTGACAAATCAAGTTTCAAGATCAGACTGATTTTAAAATTTTATTGGTCAAATCGTACAATATTTTGTGTTACTTGCACCTTTTCCCCCTCGCTCGCTCATTTCGTAGTATTAAATACAAAAAAAATACATAACATATTATAGAAAAAATAAATAATTTAATAATAATGTAATGCAGTTAACTATAAAATTACATATTTTATTATTATCAAAATTAATATTGCTTATAATTTTTTAAATTCTATTTCTATTTAAGTTGCATTGAGATTCAGAATCCCTTAAATTAATTCTGAATTTACTTAAGTAGATTCAAAATCTACAAAATTCCGAATCCACCTACAACATACATATGACTATTTATTATGTCTTTCTGAGCATGCATGTTAATTTAAAAACCATTAATTATTACTATTCATTTTCATATCGACACTTCATAAAACCAATAATATTCGATCAATATCAAGTTTTTAAACAAAGGTTTGCACAAACGGTTCTTTATACTGATAACCGATTATATTATATTAGGTCAATTACATTCTTGTCTTTTTAACATTTGTTCGTTAGGAACATTTATAATCTGTACACTTTTAAAAATTGCAAATCACGAAGCTTTTCGGCTGTAAGATTAGTTTCGAACTCAGTTCGAGCACAATGAAATTCAGTTTACAAAATTGAATTAACGTGATTAAAAGTTTTCAAACAGTGATAAACAGGAGTTCAGATAGACAAGATCATAACCTTAATTTGAATATTAGAATTTTAAACATAGGTTTTTCATAAATTTTTTCGAATTGATCAACATTATGATTTACCGGAGTAAAACAGATAATAATAAATTCAAAAGATAAATATCATACTATATTAATTAATATGAAAAACTATGAATAAGCTTTTATGATTAATTGTTTTAACTAAAACATGAATGGTTCCATAATTAATTTGAATTTTAATTGATTAACTTAAATATAATATATCAATAACAATTGGTCGTTATTTTTTATTGTGTTACACTCGTCCACTAAGGATGTTTCAAGAAGCTTTATCAAGATAATTTACAAGTAATCAAATGTTGCACAATATGATTATGGAATAGTTTATAAAGAAAAAAAAATAGCACGATCATCCATATTTGTTTATTAAAATAATAATAATTAAATTTTGGTTCCAATTCATTGAACAAGGTATCTGGAAATTTTTCAAATTAATGCGACTAAAATGAACTAAAATAAGAGGTAATATATTATGACTTGACCAATAAAAATTTTAAAAAAAACCTCCAAAACTCTAATAATATGTGATTTTATCTAATAAGAATTTAAAGAAATGAATCCCTAATAATACCTAACTGATCTATCCAAACAATTTTAAAAAAAGCGAAAACAAATTAATGCCAAAATCATCCAATAAAAATTTAAAAAGACCTAATGACATGAATGTCCCAACATTTTTAAAAATGTAAAGACAAGCACTTCAATAATAAAAATAAAATAATTAAATTGGGACACTTTCATATTTTTATCAAATATAAAAGTGTTCTGATTTAGTTATTTTTTAGACACGTGCTGTAAATGAGTGAAAAAAGCACGAGTTGTTACTTAAGACCCGTACAATAAAATCAGATTATCCAAATGATGTCTTCATATATATAAAAAACACACTATTGATATCACCTAAATGTTCTAAAGCTTACTAAGTAACAACAATGTATTGTCTAATTTCCATTTTTGCTTTAAGCAACATCTGTTTAACGATAGTTTTTATTTCAGATGCTTATTTAGAAATCTTATTAATCTAAAAGATTTTCGCAAGCTGAATTATATTTAATATTTTTTTTCTAACTTATTGAGACTAGACATAAAAACAACTTCAAGTTAATAGATATTTTATCCTTTTCTTTTTTGAGCGTCATTGATTTTTTTTTCGATAAATAAATTAATAAAATAAGTGATCAATGTATTCAAATTCATAAATGGTTAAATAAATCTGAATCCCCGAAACCTGAAACTCTGAAACTATATTCAAAAACCTTTGACCAATCAAATTGCAGAATTAGATGTAATATAAAAATTGAAAATTGCTTCTAGTTTAAAATTTGGCATGTTTTTTTTTTTATCATAACAAAAAAAAATTCTTTAAATTTTAGATTAAGGAGTCTTTTAGCTATTGCTCTGGCCAAATTTTAAATTTACTCTAACCCAACTGCTATTTTGTTTTGATTAATATGAATCAAACCAAATCATTGGTCTCATTTGGATCATAAACTTCTTCATCTTCTAAATTTTAAATAAAAACATTTATCTCATCTTCATTATCTAAATCTTCTACAATTTAATTATTACCTGTATTTGATAAAATTTTTTATATATTTTATCATAAATAGTACACAGTATATAAAATGAAATTATGTATACTACACTAAATTAAAATTTTAACAGTTTAGAGTTTTGAAAAAGTTTCATATAGGTTTTGGAGGTTTCGGGTAGGTTTTAGAGTTTCGAGTAGATTTCGGGTAGGTTTCAAATAAGGTTTTGGGTTTCAGGGTTTAGATGAGGTTTCAGAATCTATAATCTGAAACCTGAAACTTTTGGATTTGGCCAAAAAGGTATTTAAATACATATATAATCTATTAGATGACCAAACGACAAATGACTTGGGGTCATTTGAGGTCATTTGGTCATTTAGAATCAAATGACCGGCCATTTCCCATCACTGGTCTGTCTGGTCTGTTTAACCAATTATGGTCTAATATAACTGAAGAAAATTATTTATGTTGAGATCTGGACATCTCGAACTTTTTGAGAAGATTACGATCATCGTCAGTAAGTTGATATTTCGCTTTCTAAAATAATTTATCACATCGTAATGTTAACTTAATTATTAAAATCCAAATTATTGTTACCTTCTTCATATGTTTGTTTGTCTTAATTTATGTTCTCTTTCAATATAAGATTAGTTAACTGACGTTTGCGACGAGCCAGCCTCTTTTCTGATCCGCTTTTTCGATAAGTTAACTGCTGTTCTTTAGTTTGAAGTTTCTGTTTCTTCTTGCTTCAACTTTTATGGGTACTTGTTCAAGTGTGTAAGTTCTTATTGCTTTTACATTTCGACTAAATTAAAGAGAACATGTCAATATTTCTTTTACTTATCAAATTTGCTTGCTTACGATTCGGTAGCATATTTATGCCAATATAAATTCTTATTTCGTTGATAAACTTAAGCATATTTGCTTATGATATGTTTATATTTTTTCTTATATTTCTTTACAAATGATAAGCATTGTTTATTTTTTAACTAGAACATGATCATGCAGGCGGTGAAGCCTCCTGTTTTAATTATTATGTGTAAAGGCTAATTGTATTTTCATATTTATATAATATGTTATTGATGCTGGTAGAGGTTGGAACCGGTTTTAAATATTCGAGCTTATTACATCAAAATTCGAGTTTATCACACCAAAATTCGAGTTTATCACATGAATTATTAGTAACTGATGTGATAAACTCGAATTTTGGTGTGATAACCTCGAATTTTGATGTGATAAGCTCGAATATTTAAAACCGGTTCCAACCTCTAGATGCTGGCAAATTTCCAAACACTGAAATACTCAGAATAAATTCGGAAATTTTCGTAGCTGATTGGAAAATATCGGCAAAGACAAGGGTATTATTAAAATACTTGATTTAAAAATGATTCTTGAAATTATTACGAGGCAAGTTATTTCGTATTACAATTTACAAATTTATATTAAACTGCAAGAATCAATATAAAATATACTTAAAATTTATGTGGAAAAAATGATGATTCATCTATTTTGAGCTTATGTTTATTGTTTATGAATTTCATTTTGAAGAATTGACAATAAATTGAATCGAAGGCTTATTGGCTTCGTTTACAGTTTACCAAAATGTTCCAGAACGAAAAACTTCAAATGGTGCAATTATATTGTAATAAACTAGACAAAGAACTTGGTACATCGCGGCTTAGTCTTAAAAAACTGGCTTTTTTTAGAAATCATGCCGGTTTTGTTAACACCCTAGGGAAAGAGTGTTAACGATCCAGAACTACGCGATACCCATGTGACATGTGCTACGAGCACGTGTTGATCGAAAGTCAGTGATCTAAGCAATTATTGGTGATACAATTTAATTAAAAGTCTAATAAAATAGTGATTGCATGAACAATGTAGTAATCAATAGGATTAGTAATAATATATGAGGCATCGATCCAAATAGGGAAGTGCCTAACTTTTGTTCTCGCTATTTCTTTAAGTCATTCTTAGCGAATAAACTGGTTTATTTGTGTGGACACATTATTATCGGTGGTAGTATCTAGTACGATACTCCAGTCATCGTAAATTGGCCAAGCGAGTAAAGACAGCTATTAAATACATGGTAGTCCAAGATACTCCGTGACAATAATTTACTTTTGATCTATTATTAAAAGTGTAGATATCATAGTTTTTTGATTTTTAGATGCAAAGTTAAACTGTATGCTACGCATTGTTAAGTTATTTGAATATTGGTAATTCTCAATTATTTTTTAGATTTAAATTTTATGCTTTTATAAAGTTAAATGTAAATAAAAGATTTAAAGAACGTCTGAGGCAAGGATTAAAAAAAAGATAAAAATTGATTTAAAGTTTTCTTAGTCTCAAGAAACAAATTACAAAAACACCAATTATAAGAATATAATTTAAGTGAGAAAAAAATATTTATCTCTGCAACATAATGGGATTAGAGATTGTAGAAATTTTTGAAAACTATGGAAAAAACTACTATATTTGTTTCCAAAGTTTACATAAACATATATCTTATATAATTTAATTTCATATAAACTCAAGAATTAGTTCTTAATTTCTACGTATTAAGGGGCTTACTAATATATCCTGAAAATTTATTTGTATCTTATAACTTGCTAGTACACACGCCTTGAGAATTTATTTGTTTAATATGCTTGGGTTTAATCTTATTAGTTTTCAAAAATTATATTTTGATTTCATTATTATACAACCATTGAGTGATTATTACAATAATTTCTGCTGCAGTAGGCCGTTCATAAATTTCTTATCCATACATTTCGTAACTAATTTAATATCCAAAACATTTATATCTTGATCCATCAATAATTTTTGATACAAGATCACATTACAGCTGTTTTCATAAATTCTGGAAAATCAGGCAAAATTTACCGAGCAAATATTTGCCGATTCGATAAGTTTTGATTCATTACTTATTCCAAAAATAAGTAGAGGTACAAAATATCCTATTTCTGTTTTATAGAAGTTATCCGGAAATAAAACTAGTAACTTTTTTTATATCATCGTAATAGGGTAATTCATAATTAACATATTTCGAAAATAAGTGGGGATACAAAATGTCCAATTTCTGTTTTGAAGTTTTAAAATCAGAAAAAGAAATAGGAGTTATCCGGAGATAAGATGATTTGTTGTTATCATATGATATTATCGTAATAATTAATAAAGAACTACAAATTATCGTTTAAATTTTTTTTAAAATTCTTAAATATTTATTAACAATTAACGTATCTCCCAAAAAAAAACTTTTAAACAAACCACTAAAGAAGAGAACCTGATAGTTTTTTAACGAATAGTAGGGAATATATGTTTTTAATATGTAATTGTCGATCAGAAATATAAGACATTTTAAAATATACCAAGTCTCGAAAGAAAATTCTCGATCATAAAAGCTATGCTAAATGAGATTTATGTAGTGATTGGTGCCGTAATTCAAAATGCAATTTGTAATAATGTAATAATTATTTATTACAAAAGTAGTAATTGTAATAATAATTACGACATGTAGTAATAATTATTACATAATAATTATTATTACTACGCATAGTAATTATTATTACTACGTATAGTAATTATTACTACATATAGTAATTATTATTACTACGTATAGTAATTATTAATTATTACTACGTATCATATCATTATTACGTGTCATGGAAATTCTACATCTTTAAGAACATTGCGAAACTTTCCTCTATTTTTCTCTCTACCTTGCTCGTATTTTACGTTCATTGATATTTTACTCAGAATATTTCGGACCGTTTTACATGATCTAAAAATTTACATATTTTATTCCCTATATGTTTCAGAAGTTTCGCTACGACATGTGTAATTGTCGTAATTGACTATTTATGGTACAGTACATACTTTATTTCAAACGCAACATATATATGTAGTGATTATTACATGTCGCAATTATTACGACATGCCGTAATTATTACGACATGTCATAATTATTATAACATGTCATAATAATTACGACGTGTAATAATAATTATAACATGTCGTAATATTATGACATGTAATAATAATTATGATAATTATGGTTTTAAAAAGTCTGTGTAATAATATATGTCGTAAATATAATTGCCGTAATTGGCTATTTACGGCACCAATCACTAGATTTATGAACCGCTGATTTCGAAATAAATACATCACTAATTTAATTCAAATCAGAAACCTGCTCCTTAATTCTGAATCACCCTATTACTGTAATCACACCCGAATCAGAAGTTTATCACTGCGAAATAAAAACTTATCGAATCAGCAAATATTTGCTCGGTAAATTTTGCCTGATTTTCCAGAATTTATGAAAACAGCTGTAAACGGAATTCCATCAAATGCTCTTTGTCTGGCTGCCAAGACCATAAATATCTGATGCTTTGTATACAGTAACTAAGTATACGAAGTTGCTCAGTGTTCGTTTTTTTTAAAGGAAAGACAAATTTTAACGTCTAGAGTAACGTACGTAGGTAGATTTAGCCAGAGTGATACAAAAGTTACATCAATGGTTACATTTTTGTTTTAAATTTTACTAGTATGCAGTAATGGAGCAGCCCATATATTGAGAATGTCAAGTCGATAATTTTACTATAGATATTCTAACCAGCGATACCAACTAAACGTTTCATCATCACTATGTTTTGGGTTTTGTCATATGATAATATTGATTTTAATATATATAATATATATCGTATGTAAGCATCAGCAAGCGAATGCATAAAAGACTTTAAACCTGCATCGCCAGCAAGAAGTAATCGTAATCACTGACATTCCATCATTTCAAATTTATATTTTTTTTATTTAAAAAAACTACGCTTAAATTTTATTTTTTATTTTATTTTATTTTTTATCAAGATTACTGAGCTTAATTATGTAAAAAAATATCATTGACTAATGTTATATTATGCCTTCAAAATCTATAAAGAATAGCAAGATTGTTATAGAATTTTGATAGTGAATAACATTCGCATTTATTTTCATTACGGTGCTTTTTGTAAGTTTTACCGCCACTCGTACTGTTTTTATTACTATTCATCAATTATGCTAGTTTCACCAGTTTCGTATTTCATATTTTAAAATTTTTACAAAAATCAAATCTATGCTTCAACTTTTGTCAACGTAAAACCTCTAGGGCCAAATTTAGGGACAATGTTACCTTTCTCCTCATTCATTTTAAATTCAAATTTTATATTTTTATAAAATTAAACGTAAATAAAAGATTTCATAAGATGTTTGAAACAGTGATTTAACGAAAAAAAGAAAAAAAGACTTACTCTAAGAGGAACCACCAAAACATAAAAGATGAGAATAATCTAAAATTTATAGATTTAACGAGAAAAAAGGTTGTCTCTGTAATATAATGGGATTAGAGATTGCAGAAATTTTTGTAACTAAGAAAAAAAATTATTATAGTTATATATTTCTAGATGTCATTTACATAAACGCATATTTTATAAAATTTAATTCTTAATGTAATTTACCTAAACACGTTTACTCGAGATTTCTACTGTATTGAACTCATCGGCTTACTTTCGTATCATGTAGCTTGCTCGTATATATATCTCGTGAATGTATTTGTTTATTCGATTCTGGTTTGATTTTATTAGCTCCTAAAATTTGTTTTTTAATTTCGTTATCATCTTCCTGATCCATTTCATCCAACCATCTAGCGATTTCAATAATTTCTATTGCAGTAGGTCGTTTATTTAAATCTTTATCCATACATTTCATAGCTAATTTAATATAACAATCTGGTCTTAAACATTCAGGTCTTAATCCCCAATAATTTTTGTTACAAGGTCACTATTAAACGAAATTCCATCAAATGTTCTTTGCCCAGTTGAAATCTCTGACGCTACAACTCCAAGACTGTAAATATCTGATGCTTGAGTGTACGATTGACCCATGAAAATCTCAGGTGCTACATATGGTAGAATTCCACAAATTTTTCCTTCTTCTAATTTTCTAGAAAGTCCAAGATCAGAAATAATCATCGGGAAAATTAAATAAGTGCAAATTTGCAAAAATCTGTATTTTTGCAGATTTTTGAAGAATTGTTGCAAAAAATCCGCAAAATTTTTTGAATTTGAAGTTTTGCACAGGATTGCATCTAATTTCTGCATTTCTAGTATCAAATTTGAAGTTTTGCGGAGATTTTCATTTGATTTATTATTTGATTTTTTTGTAAATCTGCACATGGTTAAATTTAATCCAAAAAGGTTAAAACCTTTAATAAAATCTAATAATTGGTTTTATACCCTATCGAAGAGGGTAACGGTTATATCAAGATATAACCTAAAAAAATGAGCAGCAATATATTTATTTCTTAAATTATAAAAATTTGGTATAAACTTCTACAAAAGCATTTGCATTATTTTATATGACTACATTATGAATAACGATTATACATTTAATTTTCTTCGGTGGAATAATTGCCGGTGAAGCAAGAAATCTTCACATTTATTTGGCTTATTAAGTTAATGCACTAGTCGCATTTTTTCAGTTTGAAAATTATTTTCACGATTAATAAATCTGATAAATATCATATGAATATGCCAAGACTTCAATTATATAAGTTTTATATGATTGGGACCAGTTTTTTCCTTGGCGTCGCTCATGTACGTATAAAATTTTAAGGTAACCGTAATTAAATATTAATATTAATCCGTTAACCAATCTTTTAGTCCTGTCATACGGGTAACCTAGTGGTTAGCCAGTAATCATAGTAATTTAGGGTACTGCCAGTACTACCGTAAACGACCATATAAAAGATCCACCTGAATAGTAGACACGTGTGCAGATCTCAGGATCTGGATTGCATGTTACAAATGCAAAGTGTATATGTATTTCAGATTTTACTTTCGATGATACAAACTCTCAGCCATGTACTGTGCTAGACCCGGGTTTACCATGGGTTTACTATAGGTTTAAAATCGGTGGAATGTAGCAGACCCAGGTCTTTTATATGGCCGCTTACGATACTATTTAACCATTAAACTGATTAATTGTATCTAGTGGATAAATATTATCCAGTCGATTATTAATGTAACTATGTATTCGAAATTGTAATTTTCTAAAAAATTGCTACTACCGGCAAATATTGTAAATTTCGTAAAATAATAATTAATTAGGTAAATCTTATACGAAATTATAGTGCAAATATTAATACGCGAAATTTGAAATATATGAGTGGCATGATTGGATGTTAGTTTAGGCCGATTTTGTTCGTGCTAGTAAACAAATGACTTAATTGCATGAATTCACGTGATGTGATGATTACTGGGTTCATCTTTCTTGAAGTGGCTTAAATTTTTATTAGGTGTTGCAGGAATTATGAAATAGCTTTTAAAAAAGTCTTAATCAGTTTAGATAAATGCAACAACTTTATCATACATGATTATAAGATCAAGTTAGTAAGTAAATTTATTAATTATCAATAATTAGAATTGAAATATGATCTATTTGTTATCCGTTCCTGGTTTTAACGCAACTACATTGCGCAGCTACCTTATTTCTTATGCAGAATTTCGATTTTTGACAAAAACGAACGTTTGTTTTGAATTTTCTTAATCGTGTTAGGTTACACCGACCTTGAAATCTGATTCGTAGTTAAGGAAATCTGCACCACAAACCTGGCAAATATTCCAATGAATGATGTAAGCCTACGATAGTTTAATATGCCATAGAGAAAAATTTAAGCATACCGTAAATGTGCACAGTACAAGGTTGTTCTCCGAATGATTATATGATAGTCCTGACGACCACTTAGTCAAACATTCGTTAATACCGAAAATATCAATAATAATGATCTGCTGTAAAGTTGATTTTTCCTTTGCACTACGCTTTTAGTTGTTATTAAAAAAGGATTATATATTTTTTATTTATTAATTCTACTTCAAATTTAATATTGTCCTAATAATTACGCACAAAACATGGATTTATATGATACTTAGTAAATCTGCCATAGGCTCTTTAAATAATTTTCCGAATTTGTATTTCGTAAAGAAAAATTTTTTGGCCTTTAGTTTTTTAACGTTTATACCCACGCGTCCTTTCTATAACGAGCGGATAAAAAAAATTTTATAGAATAAGTTCTTTAGTTTTTCAAAAGCTATTATTAAATAAAATATAAATTTAAGTAATTTTTTTTTTTTAAAGTTCGGTAAATAACCTTTATTACCATATTCGCTAAAAGAATTTATTGTATAAAGAATAAGTAGTTTTGTGATTGCAAAGTGGCATAAATGTACATAAGTCAAACAATTTTTCATTGATCGATTGTAAAAAATAACTGTTTAATCGCTTTACCCTTTAACATTATGAAACTTTAAAATCGTAATCAGCGCTTTATGTTAAAAACTTTTGATATGAGTAAAAAAAAAGGCAGGAAGCTGAAATTTCACAAATCACTAATACTTATAATATTCTGTTTTTATTTCTATGGCACTAAATATAACCATGCCATCCATTTTTCCTTCACAAGATGTAATGGCTCGACGTCAGCCGAAGCTAAAAGTGAAACCTAAAATTTATATCAATTTGTTTATATTATCACTAAACATCTGGTTTATTGTAGCTAAAGGATCCAGAAAAAGTCGAGTCTTCTGTTTTGTTGTGGCAAAATATGAAATTTGGTGAAGTCTGAAAAGGCGAAATAAAAACTGAAACTACTAGCATGAGGTTTTGGTCATTCAGTTCTTTTTTTTTTTTTTATAGAATTTTGTAATAGCAATAATTTTTTAAAGATAACAATAAGATAGTAATAATAAAGTATTCGCTCCATAAATAAAAATCAATATTTCAATTATTGCAACGATTGAACTTGAACACAATTACAAGTTAGAAAATTAGGTGAGAATACGTTAATTATATCATCATTCATTCCAATGATCTTTAACATAATCAATGACTATTACGATCACTAGCTAATTCACTGAATATGCTACTTGAGAACATCCTAAAATAGGGTCATGAATTTCTAAAGCTGTTACACTGAATTCTTACAGCAACTTTATATGATAGAAAGACCTTTATGGATAATGCTAATTTAACTATTTGAAATTACAGAAATTTAATAAAAATTACAGACATTATGGTAAAAGATATCCTATTTAATCAAATCTTTCCATGGTTTCAAATTGTAAAATCATTATTTTTAAAAATCAGAAAACAGAAGTTCTGACAATTCAAATTTTAATTAAACATAATAAATAAATTTCTTATATTATAGAATTAAGTGAAGTAATTTTGTATCCTTAATTTTATGTATTACATAAATAAAGTTGTTATGCTAAAGCTGAAATATGATCATCTGTTTTAAAATCTCTATGTGGTCTAGTAGTTATCAAAGGCAATGATGAAATAAAAGTTAATCCTGCAAAAATAATCGTAACTTTAAATGCTACATCTAAAGATGTTACAAAGTCATCTATTATAAATTGAGGTACTTGTGCGCCTGATGTAACTTGACTAAAGCCTGATTTAGACCCTTGAAATTGTGATGGTAAATTTGAATTAAATTCATTGTTAAATACTGTGCCTAGGATAGCTACACCAAAAACTGCACCCACTTTAGAAAAAAAAAAAGGTATCATGTAAATAATCAAAAATCCTCAATCAATAAAATGACATAAAAACTATATAGATTACGTACTAGTTCTGAAAAATGTTAACAATGAAGTAACTGTAGCAATATCCTTAGGTTCCACAATCCCTTGTCCAGCTAAAACAGTGATTTGTATGATTAAACCAATACCAAAGCCGGCAATTAACGAGTAACCAATTATTTGACTTCTACTTGTATCTTCTGTAAATGTGCTAATCAATCCAGCTCCTACAGCCATTAAAATACTTCCAAGAATGCAAATTGAGCCATAAGTAAAAAAGACAGTTCTTGAAACTAGTTGACCCGAAAGAATAGCCATTACGACTAAACCCAAGATAAGAGGAAGAAGTTCCAAACCTGAAGTGGTAGCTACAGGAAAATAAAGTATATTTAAATAAATGTAATATTAATAATATTAGGATACACGTAGTAGACAATATTATATAGTTATTGCATACGAAGTATGCAATAACTGCTGTATTTTATGGACGATGATGATTGGTTGGTAACCC
>CAJVPY010002872.1:0-15189 GCA_910591965.1 Dentiscutata erythropus | reverse complement strand
CCTCCTGGTCTGACCGCCAATGGCTACTGCTCTCGGTAGGGCCTGTTTGTCGCTCCTCTGATCCATAGCCTATGCCAGACATAGTTAGGGGGGGGGGGGGGGGGGGCGGGGGGGGGGCAAATGAAACGAACATATAAAATGAGCAAAAAATGAACAAGTAAATAATACCAGTACGATCACATGAATGTGTAACATGAAATGTAAGACCGACTTTTTTAATGTTCACTATGCTGATTTTTGAAAAATCCTTTTTTGGTAGGAATAGTGATTTTCATTTATTCATTTTTAGAAAGAGTTAATACCTTTATAAATTACATCACTGTGCCGTTACATTATTATGATGTAATTGCTGATGAATGCTTCTTATACTGAACGACATACATGCATACATATGACTGTGAAAATAAAAATCGTGAGAAAATTATCCTTCTAATTTATATCGACACAGCAATAGACATTTCATTTTATCGATCTAATCACTTTATTGAAGCACAATAACTAAAATGATGACAAAAATTAATCATGTCGACTTTTGCTGTGCCAATAAGAGAGATGAATCATGTGGATGCTATGTCGGTTGATAGTCCCTTACCTGTGAATTATTACACAGCGATAGGCTTGTCATATATTATGTACGAATTGTCAAAAAACTGTGGTTGAATAATTATTACAACATACTCATGATTATCCATATGATTGTCAAATTTGTAATTGTTGCGATATCGATATGAATTAATGACATCATAATTTGTAATCGATCTATGAATTAATCAATGTCATTGAACTACTCCTAACAATGTTAAACAATGAAGAAAGAGCCACACTAATGGTTCTTATTCCTACTCTTCCGGAAAACAAAGACACTCTATTCGAATATACAAGTCATATAACTTCTATAACCGAAGATCTATCTATATATCAGTTTAAATGGGTGGCTTGCAAAAAAAGGTTTTCGATGTAATGACACTGAAAGAGAAGATGCAGCTAAATGCGCTGTGATTACAATGCTTTTAAAAACTGGCAAAGATATTAAGCATTTGGTTCTTAAAAAACAAATATGCTTAATAATGGAGTCATCACCTCTTTGAAATTATACCTCCCATTCATCGCAGGGAGGGTACAGATGATGCTCCAAAATTCTGAATTAGAAGGGGTTATATAATTACCTAAATAATAATTCTACATTGACTTCTTTGAATATTAGATCAATTATAATGGACATTGGAAGAGTGGGGACATTAGTGGAGGCTCTCGAAAAAAATACCACCCTAAGCTCTTTGGGTATACATAACCATAATATATTCAAAGATGGAGAAATTAAATTAGGGGATTTTTCCCGTAAAAACACTACGTTGACCTCTTTAAGTCTTTGCGGAAAATCTAGTTCTGAATCTGCTGAATTAGAAGAGCGACTGGCCAACACACTCCTTATCAATAAAACACTGAATAAACTAATTATTCAGTGCTATGATTTGGAGTTAGACGCTGTAAAGCTTCTCTGATTCTTAATGAGAATTGGACCGGATGGAGGGAAAGAGCTAGCCCATGCTCTTTCCACCAATAATACTTAAACTTCTTTTGACATTGGTCGAAATAACATTGGACCGGAAGGATTAGCTCGTAAAAACAGTACATTAAAAGAACTTAATATAAAATGGAATGATCTTGCAGAAGCGTTAACTAATGCAATTGCCATGAGAACCACCACGCTGACTTCCTTGGAAGTTTAAAGATTCAATCCAATTTGAAATAATGAAATATAACACTATTAAACCTTTTTTTGGCTGGAGGAGTAATTTGGTTATACATTTGTAATATTCTTGAATTTTGTTATGAAAAGGGTAAAGAAAGCAGTTGCCGAAAGCGGTAGTTCTTATGGACAGTGTATTCTTTGATTTTGCTATTGTAACGATTAATTTTTCCCGTGTCTTCTCACTTCCGTATTTGTCTAATTCTTTAAGTCGTCACTTACCTTCTATAATTGTACCATCATAGTCATGTTAATATTACCTTAGTAGTATTAGGCATTATTACGTATTCTTGTGGCTTAATTCCTGCAAGTGCGTCGACGCTAAAAAAAATAGCGTCAACGCTAAATTAATAGCGTCAACGCTAAAATTACAGCGTCTACGCTAAAAATCATATGATCACGTACTAAAAAATTAACATGAATATAAATGCTTGTTCTCGCCCTTTGATAAGAGAGAACATTCGCTCTCAAAATTCCTCAATAAATAAAGGTCACATATATTCACATTCTTTTTTATCATAAATGCCTAATAAATCATGAATATCCGAATACCATAATTCATTGCTCCATTCATGTAACCCTTCTAACGTCAACCATCGGAGTTAAACTCGGCATGACAATAGCAAGCTCTCCCTTACGATGGTTACACTATGATGAAGGTATAGGAACCGTTAAAGATGGAAATAAAGCATTTGAATGGTATTTAAATCTGCTGAAGGTAAAATTCTTATGGGCAATTAAGTCTTGGACTTTGTTATAAAAAAAGGTATAGGAACCGCTAAAGACGAAAGAAAGATATTTGGAAGGTGGCAACTCTGATGGGCAAATAACCGCAATGAAAAAGGTATAGGCACAGATAAAGATGAAAATAAAACATTTGGTGGTATTTGAAATCTGCTGAAGGTGACAATTCCCAAGGACAAAAGAATCTTATGAAAAATGTATAGGTGTCGAAGGCGATAATTCCTATAGACAATACCATCTTGGAAATTATCATAGACATGACATAGGAATTGCTAAAGATGAAAATAAGGCATTTGAGTGGTATTTGGAATCAGTTGAAATTGACAACTCACAAGGACAAAAGAATCCGGAATTTTGCTACGAATAAGGTATAGGAACAGCTAAAGATGAAAATAAGGCATTTGAATTGTATTTGAAATCTTCTGGAGGTGACAACTCACAAGGACAAATGAATCCTGATTTTGCTACGAAACAGGTATAGGAACAGCTAAAGATGAAAAAGCGGTTGAATTATATTTGAAATCTGCTGAAGTGGTAATTCCCAAGGACAGTATAATCTTGGATTCTGATATTATAAAGCATAGGAACCGCTAAAGATGAAAACAAGGAATTTGAGTGGTATTTGAAATCTGCTGAAGCTGGCAATTCTTATGGACAATGTATTCTTTGATTTTACTATGAAGGTATAGAAACCGTTAAAGATGAAAATAAAGCATTTGAGTGTTATTTAAATCTGCTGAAGGTGGCAACTCTTATGGGCAACTAAGTCTTGTACTTTGTTATGAAAAAGGTATAGGAGCCGCTAAATATGAAAGAAAGGCATTTGAACGGTATTTGAAGTCTGCTGAATGTGGCAACTCTGATGGGCAAAATAATGAAAGGTATTGGAACAATAAAGATGAAAATAAAATATCCGAGTGGTATTTGAAATATGCTGTAGGTAGCAATTCCCAAGGACAAAGATTTTATTATGAAAAGGTATAGATGCCGAAGGCGATAATTCCTATGGACAATGCATCTTGGATATACATGGCATAGGAACTGCTAAAGATGAAAATTAGACATTTTTGAGTGGTATTTGATAACGGCTGAAGGTGGCAATTCCCAAATCTTAGGTTTGTTATGAAAAAGGTATAGGAACAGCCAAATATGAAAATAAAGCATTTGAGTGGTATTGAAGTCTACTGAAGATGGTAATTCCGATGGACAGCGTGGTCTTGGATTGTACAATTATGAAGATATAGGAACCGCAAAGCTGTAAAAAAAGATATTTGAGTGGTGTTTAAAATCTGCTGAAGTGGTAGTTCTGACGGACAATCTAATCCTGGATACTATTGAATAGTATTTGAAATCTGCTGAAGGTGGTAATTCTTACGGACAATGTATTCTTGGATACTTCTATAGGCATGGCATAGGAACTGATAAAGATGAAAAAAAAGCATTTGAGTGGTATTTGAAATCTGCTAAAAATGACGACTCTGATGGTCAATGTAGTCTTGGATTGTGCTAGAGATGGGACCTGAAACCTTTTTGGCCAAATCCGAAAGTTTCGGGTTTCGGATTATAGGTTCCGAAACCTCATCCGAAACTCGAAACCTTATCCGAAACCCGAAACCTAAAACCTTATCCGAAACCTATCCGAAACTCTAAACCCCATCTCAAACTTTTTCAAAACCCTAAACTATTAAAATTTAATTTTGTATAGTAATTTAGTTTTACGTTCACCTGATCCTGCATTTTGATTGGTCAAAGGTTTCGGGTTATAGTTTCGGGGTTTCGGAATTAGGCCTACTCGAAACTGGTTTCGGGTCCCATCTCTGGATTGTGCTATTATTACGGTATAGGAAACATTAAAGATGAAATATGGCACTTGAGTGTTATTTAAAATCTGCTGAAATTGGTGATTTCAGTGAACAATATAATCTTGGTCGTCTCTATACAGAGAGTAAGGCATAAACAAGGATGAAAAGAAAGCATTTGAATAGTATTTAAAATCTGCTGGAAATGGTTATTTTGCTGCACAATATGAAATAGGGTTATGTTATCGAAATGATATTGGAATGTCGCCTGATCAAGAAAAGGCTGATCTTCAATTGCATAAAATTATTCATTGCGATTTACATAGTGACAATATATTTCAAGGTAATATATCTAGTGCTTATATTGGTGATTTAGTACTTGAAATCTGCCGAAGGTGGCGATTCCACTGCACAATTTGATCTTGGATCCTTATATGAGAATGGCATAGGCACAGCCAAGGATGAAAAAGGCATTTGAGTGGTATTTGAAATCGGCGATTCTAGTGGACAAAATAGTCTCGGATTGTGCTACAAAAATGGTATAGGTACAGACGTGGATGAAAAAAAGCATTTGATTGGTATTTGAAATTAGCTAAAGAAGGCGATTTAAATGGACCATATAATCTCGCAAAGTGTTATCAAGATGGTATAGGCACTACAAAGGATGAGAAAAAGGCGTATAAGTTATATTTAAAATCTGCCGAAAGTGGACAAAATAACGTTGGATTATGTTATTGGAATGGTGTTGGAACATTGTCTAATCATGAAAAAGCTATCCAATGGCTACAAAAAGCAAGAAACAATCAATGTTAAAAAGCAACTAACCATAGAAATATTGATAATTTCTTGAAAAAATTACTGGCCCAAAATGACTTATTAATATATTATGGATTCCATTTAATGAATTAAAATTTATAAAGAAATCGGGAAAGGCGGATTTACAACTATATATTCAGCAAGTTGGAAACATAAAAGCGCAAGTGATGATACTACAACTAAAATCGTTGCACTTAAAATATTTCATGAATCAAAAATAGTTGCAAAGAACTTATAAAAGAGGTAAATATTTTGATAGCAGATTATTAAATTTAGCAATTATTACTATTAATTTAATAATTTAACATCTGTGATTTTAAAAGTTGATTGCGTATTCAGATATTGGATCTAAGAATCCTACATTTTTGCAATGTCATGGAGTGTCAAAAGATGAAAATACTGGAGATTATATCTTAGTTGTGCAATATGCAAAAAGGGATTTTGCGTCAAAATCTTCGTATTGTTGTACAAATGAAATGGGAAAAAAGTTAGAGCTATTATCCTATATTGCATTTGATCTTAAATTAATTCATTCACATGGTATTATTCATCGTGATTTGCATAGTGGAAATATAACTCCAGGATAATTTACATAATGCTTATATTGGCGATTTGGATTTGCGACTGCAGTCAATAAAACATTGGACTCAGAATCTAGAGGAGTTTATGGAACTTTACCATATATAGCACCAGAGATTATGTGTGAAAGTACGTTTACTAAGGCATCAGACATTTATTCTTTTGGAATAATTATGTGGGAATTTCTTCAGAAAAAGTTGTATTTTCTGAATATGAAGATAATGATATAAGCTTAGCTGTATAAATTTTTAAAGGACTAAAGCCAACTATTTTTAAATGTACAATGATGTATTATAAAGAACTTCTAGAAAAGTGTTGGGATGAAAACCAAAAAAAAGACCATCAGCTTCAGAAATTTATGAAACTATTACAAACTGAAGAAATGATGTTAAGATTTTATCTGAATTTACAGATTCTGATAATGAAATAGTTATGGAGAGTAATAAATTTAATTTTGTATCGATGGTTATTTATTAGTTGTGAGTTGTGAAAGTGTGACTAACCGTTTTAAAGCTAAAACTAAACAATAACCACACCAAACACTTAAACTATCTAATCTACAACTCTAATTCTCCAAAAGTGGTATCAAGACTCCTAGGACCTTGAATGGTAGGCTTCGAATAGAAGCGTGGAAGACTTGGTCCGAGTTACAAGGTCTCTTGGTCTTGTAACATTTGACGGAGTTAATATAAATATTCTTTGAGTCTTGTTAGCTCTTAGTTGTTTCCATTGTATCGATATTTCTACCACTAATATCTTTTATCTCTTCAACTTGGGATGTTCGCTTCTTTAGAATCACGTGTTTACGTTGCCACGGCTGCGTTGCCTTCGGAGATTAATACGTCACGAGGAGATACTAGCTGGGTTCGGAATTCCAATTTATCAATGGTGTCACGAGTAACTATATCGGCCGTGATCTAATTTCTAATTATGATTTAAGGGAAGTAATAGATGTATTGTTCTTTTCGATAGATTCAAGACTTTCGATATTAATAATAATTTCGGGTTAAGGAATAAACGATTTATTAAGAATACTTTCGGTAACAAAGGTAAAGTGCAACTTCTACGATAATTGATTTCGAAGTTTTTAGAGTTTTAGAACTCAAAAGAGTTCTCTTTATTTTCATGAAAAAACATCGCATTATATAGTTTTTACATTGCTACGGCTTTAATGGCTCAGCGCCTTGCCTTACATGTGCCAACAAGTTTTCTTCATTGAAAAGATCAAGAAGATGAAATAAATGGCGAAAATTTCATTTATGAAATTTCGTTATCTTCTTGACCTTAGATCCTACCCAAACAGGTAATTGACGTAATTACTATATTGTCTAATGCTACTAAGCCCGTAAATATATGTTATAACCAGTACAAAAGTATAAAAATAGTAAAGAAAGATAAAAATAAAAAAGAAAATAAATTTAGGGGTCATGGGAGCCTCTCACAGAGTGCATAATTTCATGTGATATTGATAGCATGATGGTTAATTACGATGAAAATATAAAAACAAAAAATATACAAATGGATATTGATGATTAAATTTATAGAAATAATGTATAAATGGTGATTATACTGTATAATTAGGTTAAATCCATGTATTATTTTATTATTACTATAGCCTTTTATGAATAGACTTCAATAATACATTGGGTGAATAATAAGTCTTGTCAGTAAGTATTTATTTAAAAAATTTAATAATACATTTGAATAACAAATTAATGCATTCTCTCAAAAATCTCTCCATTAAATTCTATACAAGTTTTAAGCTGGGTTTGCCAATTTTTAAAACATCTGTTATATTCATTCATACAGATGTTATCTGTAATTGTTTTTATCACTCTTGCAAGATTTTTAACCCATTCAAAATGTCAACCAGCTAATTCATTTTTAATTTTTGGAAACAAATAAAAGTCACATAGTGATAGGTCTGGACTATAAGACAGATGAGGCATTAATTTAATATGGTTTTTCTTCAAATAATCAGTAACAATATCTGCCTTGTGTGGCTTAGTATTATTGTAATGCAACAAAACATTTCTTACAGTATGTCTATCTTTTTTTTCATAAAATTATTAAACACCTCAGGCAATACAGTATTAGCATAGAACCTACTATTAACATTAGTACCTTTAGAAATCACTTTGCTAGCTACTATACCATCTGCAGCAAAGAATATACAAAACATATATTTTTTACTATTTTTAGTGGTTCTAGCAATTTGTGGTCTATTTTCTCCAAATTCAACCCATTGTTTATTGCCTTCTTTGTTCAAAATAGTAAAAAAATACATTTATGATTCATCACCTATAATTATATTTTGGTAACTATTTTTTAAAGTTCTTTAGAAATTCTAACTTGTTCTTGCTTATTTTTTTCACTTAACTTATACAGAATCCATTTTGCACAAAATTTTTTTATATGAGCTCTTCATTAAGAATATAACTAACTCATTCAAAAGAAATATCTAGAAGGTTAGCCAATCCTCTAATAGTAATATGAAGGTTATTGGAGACCAATTCCTTAACTTTAGCAATAATTTCTGGTGTGTTTTCAATATCCTCATCTCTAGCTTTAAATATAGCAATCGATAATATGTAATGATATTGTCTAATTTTTTTCACTAATTACTAGTTTAGCATGAATTTTTGTTGATATTTTATTGTTTTCTATCAAATGAGAGTATAATAATGTTGATATTGTCAACTTATTTTTACTTCAATATTTTTAGAGAACAAATTTAAAAAAAATTTTTCTGATTTTACTGCATAATAATATATTAAACTCAATGAAGTAATTCATAATAAGTTATACTTATGAATGTATTAATTATTCATTTATAGCTATAATCTGACAAATCTTTTCATACAGTCCACATATATAAATAAATTGTTTCAATAAAGATTTTGCAAAGATCTGAAATGATTACACTTATAATTTGTCTTTTATTACTCTGGTAGCCATTTATTTATTATTCTCTTTGTTTTGTTGAATTATATTGTCTTAATATTATTTATAAATAAGAAAACAAATACTAAGCATTGGTATGCAAAATTTTATTTCAAAAAATATCAATCTATAATAGAATTTTATTGTTTTTTGAATTCACATTATTAGTATTATATTTTTTGTTTATTTTATAAGAAGCTAGAAATTTTATATTAGTTTTCTCTAAATAGATATATTAAATTTTGAATTTGCTTTCTAACAGTATCTCTATGAAAAATAGTTATGAAAATAATAAAGAAAATTATAGATAATATACAGAATATAATATATATATATATAATAATAAGGTTATATAATAAATTAATACTGAATAAATATATTAAATAGATACAGAATTACTGTTAATACAAAATTAATGCTTAATTATATCTTATTTATTTAGCTCAATATAAAATTTCAAAAAGTGTCTGTAATAATATGGTAGATAGATTACTATAGTATGCCAATTATATAGTGCTGCACTATGATAGTAAATCATTTGGTACCCTTATATGTGTTTAAATTATTTTTTTAAAAAAGCAATTCAACAAACATTTTAACTTTGCTAGTTTTTTTATATAAATTCCGCAAAGTAACTATATTACCTAATGTATTTTAACATAAAGAATTCAATTTTATTAAAAATCTTGACAACTATGAAATTTAATTTCACCATTAAGAAAATTAATTTCAACAGACTAAATGTCAAAATAATTTTTATTAAGAGGAGTAATTTAGACACCTATGTATAAATACTCATTTTAAGATGCATAAATAATATTTTTTTAAAATATTACATAATCTATAATGCAGCTACTGGTGAAACTAGTTTGGCTATTTGAGGTGGAATCAGCTTTTTAGCTAGTTCAGTTGTGTGTAATAATACCTGACGAATGACGAAACATTTCATCAAGGCATTTCTGATTGACAAATCTTGTAACTATTGATGAAATATATTACTATTGATTTTTTATAAAAGAAATAAAAAATTTAAATTATTAGAATAAATTTAAAGAGTTTATTTTTAGGTTTGAACCAGAAATATGTTTCATTTAAGATATCCTAACATAAATTTCACAATTCACATGAACTATAAGATAAATTTAGCATAAGAAACTTACTTTATGTAGAATAAGAATAACTAATATGTACATTAAAAATAAGCTGAATTCATTAGCGCATATTTTTAGATTTCAGTAGTATGCTTGAATCATTGTTATTAAATCATATTATTCTTGGCATATGATTTGTATGCAAGATGGTTGAGAATTCTGAATTCTTCACTTTATTAAGCTCGATAATTTAAGAAAATTGTTTTTAATATACTACTATTTTATGCATTATCTCTATGTAGAGATTGAGATTCTTAAATTTTTTGCACCGCATGTATATATGTATATACATATATATATACATATGATGTACTTTTTATGTGATAATATAATCTTGTGCAAGATAAAATCTCTAGTTTGAGTGTTAGAGCATATTAATAATACTTATTATATTTTGCAGATCATCTTTAATAATCCAAATTAAAAAAAAATACAGTGTAATGAACTATTCTGTGTTATATAAATACTTTTGAAAAGAAGTTAGACAGTTATAAATTTGTATAAATAAATGTATACAGTACATATGAAATTTGTAACAATATAATTAACATGCAATAACTATACCTTATATATCATAACTAGAGAATATTGAATTACTATTGTTTGGAACTCGATTGTTGAGGTTATGTAATAGAATATAATCAGGTGATATATGATGTAATATATTAGTTTAATCAGTAAAGTTTATTTAGCATGTGCATTAAATATGTAATCAGAGCCAACGAAATATAAATAGAATAAATGAATTAGTAAGCCAAAAGTTCTCTTTCTTATAAGCGAAAAAAATAATGATAAGTAAATTACAAACCTTATATAAACTGAATAGGTTATAGTCAATAATGAAAAGTAACTATTACTTTAATTAAAAAGCTAGTATAATAAAAGTGCAAAGAAAATATTTATCTATGCTATTAAACGTTAATAATGCTAGTAATAAATTACCTTGTTATATCCAAATTATTAAAACAAATTAAAGCTAGATTACAAATAGGCATAATCCTATATTAAACAACTAAAACTTAGTAGGTTTTTTTCTTTGGATTAGACAGAGTTAAGCATAATAGAATTTAGTAATCTCTATTCTTTTTGCATATAATGATAAGCTTATATGTTGTAAATTTCAAACCGGTATCAACACAATTACATAAATCTAATACATTATATGACAAATAAAACAATTGTATAAATATTTGTTTACTCACGATTGTTTTTTTAAAAAAAAAACAATATTGATACGAATGGGAAGTAGCAAACAAAAGTCAAGTCTTTATCACTTACTTCAAAAAAAAAAATTATCAAGCTCTTTTACCTTACCAGCAAATATTTCTAAATCAAATATATTAAATGAAACAAACTCTGTATCTGAGTTAATTACATCAAATGAAACAAGCTTTGGAGGTCGTCAACCAGCACCAGTATAGGAATTTTTTCATAGAAAGTGAACCAAATCAGCTGGTCATTTTTCAGCCAAATACAAATTTTGTCTAACTGAATGGGGAAGAGATAAACCGGCAAGACTTGAAGCACATCTTGCACTAGAGTGTTCTAAAGTAGAAGATCATGTCTGGCAAATCTATTTGCTTTGTGTAGCTCATCATGATGGTGTTACAGAAAAAACACAATCTGAAATTTTATTAGCTAATACTAAAAAACAAAGCAATAAGCAGTCTAGTATTTCAAATTATTTTTCACAAAAATTAGATAGTTTATCAGAAGGGTGTATAAATTCTATAAATAGCTCATTATTAAAGGCCTTTGTAGTATGTGGTATTCTATTCTCTGTTATAGACAATCTATTTTTTATTGATTTTCTTCAAAACTTATGTCCAAATTATAAGCCACCATCAAGTAAAATATTATCTGGGCAATTATTAGATCAGGAATGTTCAAAAGTTATAGTTAAACATGAAAATATTTTTCATGAATCAGATAATCTTACTTTAGATATAATTTTAATAATATATATTTAAATTTTATTTATTATTATATTTAATAATAAATTTTATTATTTGTAGCATTAGATGGGTGGACTTCACCTAATAGGAATTCAATTTATAGCTTCATAATTTTAACTTCTATGCACTATAAATACCTATACTCTTTATCAGATTTTTCTGCAAATTCACATATAGCTGAATTTCTTGTGAATAAAATTGAATTAGTTTTAATATAGTAAATTCTCAGCAATTGTAACTGATAATATTAGTAATATGAAACTTGCTCGACAAATAATTTATAAAAAGCATCCAAAAATTTTAAATTTAAATTGTGTTGCGCACTGTGTAAATCTTCTATCAAAGGATATTCTTAATAAGTACTATATATTGCAAAATATATAAAATACGAAATATATATCCAAAATTTTATTATTTATATTTTAGAATATACATTTAGCTCGCATTTAATAAGAGACTATAATCAGATTGTAAATTACTTTAAAAATCTCATCAACCTATTGCACATTTACAAAAAGCAATTCATAACTTACAAATTCCTGGTGGTGGGCTAAAAAAGTTTGTTGATACCAGATGGATTTCTGAATATGAACATGTTTTATCTGTTAGTAGACTTGAATGTGCTTTTATTAAAGTAAATTATTATTTATAATTATTTATATTAATTTTTTTAATATTAATTAATTTAATTAGATTATGAATAATAATCCTAATCTAATTACAAATCGTGAAGTGAAATGAATTTTAAGACGATCATTTTTTTTTCAAATCTTAAAATTTTAATTAAAATTTTAGCTCCAATTTATATAACAATTTTAAACTTAGAATCACAGTCAACAACTTTAGCAGATTGTTTTGTACAATTCATTTACCTGGTGGCTACAATTAAAAAGTTTCAAGATTTAGAATTAGTAAATTTAAAATTTACTGTATGCAGACTTTTAATAAAAGATGAAATGATTTTAATTCAGATAATTATCTATTAGCATATTTTTTGCACCCAGAATATCATAGTAAGTTTATATACTTTTAAAGTTTAATTAAATTAAATCATATTAATACAATTTATTTATTAGGTGCTGGTTTACGTGAATGACAATTTCAAGCAATTGCCAAAACAGCAATTAATATTTGGAAAGATGAAGGTCATGATAAATATGAATATGCAAATTTAGTTGCATATATGAGACAATTTAAAGAAAAAAAAAAAAGATTCAAATTACCATATAGCTTTGAAGCTGATACCCCTTTATTATGTAGATAACAAACTTTACTGGTGCTAAATCTATTGGATATCTTGCAATTAAAATTTTTTCAATAACACCTCATTCAGCAGACTGCGAAAGAATATTTTCAGCTTTAGGCTGGTTATATGGAAAATGATAACAATGACTTTCACTTACTCAAATTCAGGCAATGGCACAAATCTGATTTTTTTATATCTCAAATATTCAAAAAGAATTGGCATTTTATAGAAAAGCATTACCTGTTAATAATTTACAAGAATTAGTAGCAACGTCAACTTTTTTAACTGAATTTGGTGATGATGATCCGATTGAACACTCTGAAACTGAAACTGAAACTGAAATTAAACAAAATTTAGAAAGCATTAATTTTCTTAGTATTGAAAATATAGTAAATTTAAATCATAATTCATTTCAAGATAATGGATCAGACAGTGAAAGTGAAGGATCACAAATTAGTAGTTATGAAGAGAAGGATGAATATAACTATGAACTAATGATTAGTAATAATGAAGGGCAGAGTGTATTCGATTTTGATCCAGTAGATTTAGTAACAGATTTGAATGTATGGGAGAATAGTGATACTGAAAATATCGAAGATATGTTAAATATAGAAATGTGTATGGATGATAATTTGGATGATATTTTAGATGAAGATGGTGAAAGAGATATAGATTTTGATCCAGAAGTAGATAGTGAAAATTTGCCTATTGCACTTAGAAAGGCACGTTGTGAATTTATAGAAGCTAGAATATAGATTAGCTAGATTTAGCTTAAATCATAAAGATATAATTAGGAATATTTGATGTTTAATAAAACAAATGTGCTTAAAATATAACTAATATAGCTTTATATGAATTTTTAATTTATGTTAAGAGCCGATCATGTTTACTTAAATATATGCTTATTAAAATTAAAAGCACCAACAAATTAAATAGCAAAAAAGACTTTTTTCTTTATTTAGAATACGGCAATAAATTTTTATTAGTATAAAAAATCTATTATGCATCAATTAAAATTATAATTTATAAAACTATTGAAACTTTAAAACATAAATTTAAAAAAAAATCTTAATATTAGCATTCAGAGGTTGCTACGTATAAAGAAGTTTGTTAAAAGTAAACTACTGTATTGTGTCCCAAAAAAACACATAGATATGCGTTATTACGCATTATTACACGTCAATATAGTAATTATGCTGAATATTTTATTGGTTAAATTGATTCGTCAAGAGTTTTATTAATCGGCAGGAGTTTCATCAATCGTCAGGAGTTTCATCAATTGCCAAGGTTTCATCAAGCAAGTGTGTTGACAAAACAATTTTGTCATTTAAAAATAGTTTTGTCAGGTATCATTAGTTGTGTGACAACAGAAAACAAAAAAAATCCAGTGACACCCAATTTTTGAAGTGGCTAACCAAATAAAAAAACTATCCCCACTTTTTATTTCTTTACCAAAAGTTTCATAATTGAAAAAAAATCAAGAAAAAAAATCACCAAAATCAAAAGTTTAGTTCAAAATGACATTGTAATTATAGAATCTTAAGTCCTAATAAATATATCACAATAGTACAAGTAATCTTTGTAAAAAAATAAAAATAAAATTAATATGCAGTCCAAGCATCTTCATATGTGAGTGCTGTCATTAAGAAAAAAAAACTCTTTCTATCTATCACTTATACACAAATTTTCCCAGCTTAATTATTTTAAAAATATCTTCTAACTTTATTTTCTACTAAGTTAACCTTAGTTTTGCTACTAAATAAACTTATTCTTAACTAACAAATACATATAATACTTAAATATTAAACTAAAAACTTTCAAAAAACGGCCATCTGGCCCTTTTTCTTACACTTCTCTTAATGACTCTAAAACGGCTATCTAAACACACTCTCCAAACTTAGAAAAACTTAAAGAGCTCATCATTCCCATTATAACAAGCTAAATTTCAAGCTTGTAGACCTGAAACTAACAGAAATACACTTGAAAAACCTCCCAAACTTCTCTAGGTTTTTCCCTTTTTTTCTTTAATTGATAATCTACCAGTCACCTGAAGAATGATCATAGTAAAATATGACTCAGATTACTATATAAATTTACTATAATGCGAATATGGCGATCACCCAAGGTAGACTTTTTTTCATACTAAGTTAATCACCTTTCTTGCTTAAGAGACTTTTGTAAAGCTTGTCAAAACGCATCTAATGGT
>CAJVPY010002871.1:0-15189 GCA_910591965.1 Dentiscutata erythropus | reverse complement strand
ATTTATTTGTTATTATACAAATTAAGTTTTTATATAGTTGATATGTAATTACTTATATAAATTAATCAATAAAGATACGAGCAAGGCCTCACCTTAATCTCAAAATAATAATAATAATAATAATAATAATCAGATCTAGTTACCTGGCTTTTTCTTTAAGAATTTAAATATTCATCCGGTTTAGGGATAAATTCAGTCAGCTACGATCAGCTATCAGTCAGCTATTATCAACTATCAACTAGTAGCTAGCTATAGCCGATAAATTATTTGATCAATTTTTTAATCAATTTTTCAATCAAACATATTAACAAGTGCCAAATAATTATAATTTTATATGTTATACAGTTATTTATATTAGAGTACCCTAGCTATGGCGAAAAAAAAATTAAGATCACATGCTATAAACAGCTAATAAAATTAATCAGATCCTGATCTACATTTTAAAACAATCTAATTCTGGTCAAATTTGCAGATTGTTTGGCCTATTGAGGATGAGTTTTAAACCCATCCCAGTAGGCCAAACGATCTGCAAATTTGACCAGAATTAGATTGTTTTGAAAAGTGATTTTTTTAAATGTAAAATTAATTAAAATAAAATAAAAAAATTATCAAAATTTGATAGATATGGTTGTGAAATTTTACTAAAAATTTAAAAAATATTCAAATTTTGGTAAATTTTCACTAAACATTTAAAAAAACATTCGAATTTTGGTAAATTTTATTTATTTATTTTTTTTTAAGATTTCTCATTATTGATTTAATTCAATAAAAATTTTTTTTATTTTAATTCTGTAGGTTTATAGAATTAAAATAAAATAAAAATTATTGAAATTAGATATTATTATTATTAAAATTCTTTATTGTAAATTATCGACAAAAAATACTCGATTGTTAGTTAAAGTATGCTTGTCTTTTAGTATCTTACAATAAAACACCTTAACTGTCACACCAATTTTAGATTCACAATTTAATTAGCTAAATGCCATGGTTTACAAAATTTGACCCACATTAAACAATGTTATATAATTTTGGCCAGAATTAAGGTTCTAACTTTTTTATTACAAAAATAGAAATTTTTAGAGAAATATGGTAAAATTAGTTTAGGAACATTTTTCACTTAATAGGCAGATGTAATTTTATTAGTAAAATTTTGAGTAATTTCAGCCTAAATTTTTGATTATCACTCTTAGCCAATCAAAATCGAGAATCTGCTATAGGGTGTCCAGAATTACTAATGATACTAAATTATGTTTGCAAATTGCACTAAATTATGCTTTTTATACTATTTCTTAAAAACAGTTTTTTCTAAATAATGTTATGACTGATGCTAAAATTGGCTAATATAGTAATTTGAGATTTAGATTTAAAAATATAAACTCTGCTAAAATCCACATGTACTTTTAATTATCAATTCTAATTCAAATCCTAACCAAACTCTAGAAAAAAGGCAAAAAAAAAAACCACTCTAAAAATTTTTAAATTTTATATCAAAATAGATTCAAATTTCATATTAGCCTCAGCCATAACAATCAATAAAATTTATGAATATTTATAATTGTTTGTAGGGAAATTCTATTTTGAACAGATTATTTTGACCTGTCACATGATTCCAGGCTCCAGAAACCTGACCTAGCACTGGACTTCTGCTCTTTTAAAAAGTCATATAACCACTTTGACAAGAGCCAATCAAATTATAAATTTAACTAGATTTAATTTGAACAAAATTCAGGTTCAAGTAAACCTATACCAAGTTTGACTATATAATCTAAAATTAATATTAGATTTATATCAACCCAATTTTAGTGGGTGTAAAAGTATAAATATAATTAATCTTTTTTTTTCTTAGCTTTATTTTGAATTTGTATCTTTTTGGCAAATTATAGTTTAGAAAATTATATAGCATATATATTTTGTAAAGCACAATGATTTTTATGAGATCTTGTCATAGATAAGAGGCGAAATCAACATAAAAATTTATTCACAAAAAATTAATTATCTTATGAACCATTGATCATAGTAGCTTAATTTTAGTACTATTCAATTCATCTTATTGAGATAAATCAAATAGTGATAAAACAATATGATTCTGATCAATGGTTCATAAGATAATTAATTTTTTGTAAATAATTTTTTTATATCGATTTCGTAGCTCATAGCCCATATGGTCATAGTTAAAAATTATTTATAGTTAGATTTGACTAGAATATATTATCTGCTAAACCTCTAATTACTAATAATAACCTTTAAGTAGTTTCTTATAAGAAACTCTCATAAAAATTGTAAAAGATCCGGGTATTGCCATGGTTTAATATTTAAACCATGGCCTGGCTGTGATTTGGTAGTACTAAAAGCCAAAATGACCCAAGGCCACAAAAATATTGTGAGGCTCTTAGATGGCGGATAGAGAATTAGGGATGTTGATCCATCCCGTGATTAATTATTTCTATTATCGGATAAACATTGGATAGAAAGTAGCATTGTAGTAAATATTTAGCACAACCATATTGAGAACAATTGTGAGCAGTTGTGTGTTTAGCTCACAACTGTTGTGCTCGATATTTGGTGGTTATTTAATGCAGATTGTCACAACTCGAAGATTGATTGTAAGAAAATAAGCCTGAGATTAAAAATTGTACAATAGTTCTTAATAGAGTAAAAGGTATTAAAGCCTGGGTTTCTGCCTTAGTTAAGTTTCTCCAGACTAGAAAGGTCTCTGATGACTATTAGTTTCCCTTATAATTTAAAACCCCACGATGTCTTAGTTATATTAGGATTCTCCCTTCCTCTTTGTTGTATTTGAGTTTATTATTAGATTATTAGTTTAGTATATTTTTTTTTTAATAACACTTCCTCTTTATTACTCATTATTGTGGATGCATAATACAGCATATTACTTTTACAACAAATATTCAGTACATCATTGGTAATCTCTAACTTATTAGTACCTGTTATGCTGCTATTACCAAGTTTGTATCTCAAGCTGCCTTTTGTAGTGCTGCTGTAACCCAGTCTGTATCTCAAGCCATAACCTTCTTAATTAGTTATCAACAACTGCAGATGTCCCAGGTCCCTCCACCTGCAGTGTTACAGTTCCTGAATCTCCATAAACCTCTTTGAGTGAGATGTACCAAACCTTTCAGCCCGGTATAGTTGTTATAACCTCTATTTACCTCATCATTGGTCAACACATTCCATAAAGTTTGCTTACCCCAACTCTGAGTGCCTCTGAATCATTAGATGGTAGGATATTCTCATTTTGCTAGATATTACAAGTTCCACACATATATTTATCTAGACTTTTGCAACCTACGCCACAGTTTTACCCATGTACTTGGGGTCAGGGCTAGCTATTAAACCCCTGCGATTATCTACTTTCACCCTTATTAGGTTCACAATAACCCTAGTACCTACAATTGGATTGTTTTCTTACCCAGATTCTTTATCAGTCTCTTTCTTACTTCCAGCCGGCAACTCGGAAGGGTTGGTCTGCTCAGGCTTTAGGTGCCTGAAGGACGCCCTCCCCTTGGTATATACTTTCGAAGCATATATCCTTTTCCTCCAATGTGACAGATCTGGCAGTTCGGCTAGTGTCCTCCGCTATTAGGACCTGGTTGTTCAGTTCTCCGATCTCAGGCCCTGGTTCGAATTTAGTCCTCTTGTCCTCTTGTGATACCATTAAAGATCACTGTTATTTCTAGCTTGGGACTTCCCAAATGGGTTTTCAGTTATACCAGTTCCTCAGATTTATTGTACTATTGCTCCCATTAATAGATAGTGTGACCGAAGTTACAGATTAGATCTAACCAATAAGCATAGCCATCAACTAAATACAAGCCTATTTTTTAAATATCATTGTTTGTGAGATTTGAACTCTAGACCTGCCACTTGGAGAGAGTAACAACTAGACCACTACACTAAGTCACCACACCTCTTTTATCATTGTATTATTTCTTTATTATTGTTGTATTGCTTTTCTTATTTTTTTGTACATAATAAACCCCTCTCAGTAATTAAAGTTTGATTGCTAATTGATAACTCTGATCTAGTTTAAGAGTTTTGTAACCCCATACTATGTGTTTAAGTTTTATAAATCCAGAACCTAGTTATTCATTAAAGCTAAATTGGATTAACATCTGCAATTGCTCTCCTAATTGATGGTAACAGTATCAAAATTTAAATAAAAATCATTTTTAAATAAGAATCTAGTAATATAGTTCGCGACATCTAAAGACTAAAATATAAAATTTGTCTCATTTTAAAAAATTTCATATTAAATTTTGATATTTTATTGATTTCCTGCATTTTGATTAGCTAAAAAATTTTTTTTTATTAGCTAAAATTTTATTAATTAATAAATTTTTTAAAAATTAGTTAATAACCAAAGGCCAAAACATGTGACTTGTCTCTATTTTGTTAATTTTTGACATATTATATAAAAACATATAAAAATTAAGCATGTTTAGGTTGTTATAAATCAAATATAAAGTAAAAGAAAGTATTATGACACAGTTAACGTTAAACGGTGATGTCACGTGATCTAGTGATCGGAATTGAATGATTTTAATACTATTCGATTCATCTCATCATGACGAATCGAATGATATCAAACTTGTTCGATTCTGATCACTAAATCACGAGTTATTGCAAATTAAATCAAATGCTAAAAAATCAATAATTTTAGCTGCATGTACCAATTATGATGCACATGTGATATCTCGTGTTCTAGTGATCAGAATCAAACGATTTGATACCATTCGATTCGTCTCAATGAGGTGAGTCAAATGATACCAAAATCATTCGATTCTGATTACTGCATCACAAGTTATAAGCGATTAAAGATTTAATTTTAATAATCCAAAAAAAATTAATTTGATGTATTATTAGTAATTATTTAACTAAGTAAATCAACTTCATTGTTAAACAATTTTGTTCAGCAATATAAGTTCTACTTATCTCTAAATTTTTATAAGAATTGAATAATTTTTTACTAATTAATTTTTATAAAATACATTTTTAAACCAAACAAATATATTATGACGCAGATACGTTTTTTACAAATGTTAATAAAAATTTATTCGAATTTTATAAAAATTTAGAGGTAAGTAAAATTTGTTATTTCAAACAAAATTGTCTTAATAATAAAAGTCGATTTACTTAATAAAAAATACTGCTATTAATGTATTACGATTAAGTCTTATTTAAGTCTATAATTTAAAAATTTTGTTTATTTTATTAAAGCAAAGATATTTCATAACCCAGTGATCAGAATCGGATAATTTTACCAACATTCGATTCGTCTCAACAAGGCGAATCGAATAGTGGTAAAATTATTCAATTTGGATTACTGGATCACGAAATATCACGTGTACATCATAATTGGTCCTGTGTTATAATACCCATTTTACCTTATATAATAATTATTTTTAAAATAAAGCCGTTAAGTTGTAGCAAATTAACATAGCTACAATTTAGCGGTTTTCTTTTTATTGTATCTTTTCTGTATCATAAGCTATTTGCTTTTGAAATTATTTTAGTCTTTAGATGTCGTGAACTGTATCATTTCTGATAGTATTAAATCTCAAGTATTATATCTACTCTTGGTTAAGTAACAATAAATATATAGAAATTAGATATATTGCTATATATAATTTGACTTTTTTTTTAATAGTTACTTTACCAACAGTGATATATCATAGGGTTAGAGCTAGATATGGGTATATCTTGTAGTACGTATATATATATAAATACTGCACATAAATAGCTTGTCAGAAATAGCTATTGGAAAATTAAATGTACTATTATAATACATGAAAATAGGCAAGTATAAATGCTAATATTATCATATTTCTTACAAATATTCTCTTTATATATGCAATATAATTATGTTCAATCTAAATACTAATCATGTCTTCACTAGTACATATGCTATATGAAAAACGAGCTAGAAACTAACTAAAAACTAAAAAAATCATCTAGTAATAGTTGCAAAAGATATAGATAACTATGACATAGTTAAAAATAAACAACACTTATAATCTGTATATAATATATAATTGACAAATATAAAACTTTTACATGTTATATATGGTTATTTAATTTAATTTAATATTTGATGGGATATTTTTATTCAAAGTTGAGAAATTTATCGCTTTTGATATACATTGAATTTTTTAAAACTTTGAGTGAAGATATCCTGGCAACTATCAATTCAAATTTGATAAGCATTTTTTATTTGAATTCAACAGATTCATAGAATTTTTAAAAAAAAAACTTCAAAAACAGAAAACTCTTTTCAACTATCACTCGTATACAAAAATTTTCACTTTAATTATTTTAACATCACTTTATTGCTCATTATTTTACTATACAAACATAGTTTTGTCTCTTAAATAAACTTGTTTCTTTTTTCTTTCTATATATAATATCTAAAAATTATTGCTAAAACTTGTAAAGTCATCAAGTTAAGGTCTTTTGGCCTACTTTTGTATTTTATTCAAAATATCTACCAAACGGCCTTTTTAACATACTGTTTAAGCTTAGAAAAGTTAAAGAGCTCACTGTTTCCGTTATAACAATCTATAGTACAAGTTTGTAGCTTCAAAACTGACAGAGCTACGTTCAAATTACTGTTTTAACTCTCTACAATTTTTTTTTATATTTTTTTCCTTTATTTTTCCAAAAATTTTGGCAAAAACCACTTAGACGTTTTCCATGTAACCTCAACTTGCATTACCCACATTTTTAAATACTTCAACATTAGTGGTTCTCCCCACTTACACTAATTTTTAAGTTTTATTACACAAATTAACTATTTATATCTCCATATTCCTTCTATTCTTAATTTAGCAACGTCACCCAAGTTTCACAGAGCATACTCGGGTTATAAGTGACGTTTGTGTAACATATGATCTGCATGTGATCTGCACGTGATTTGTGTAACCTTTCTTGACTTTTGTGATCTACATTACACAAAACAAATTTTATACTATTTTAAAGCTCTCTTTATTCTCTATAATAATTTACTAGTATTTCTGTTCTATGACGTCTAATTTATCTCTATTTAAATACTCAAGTTAAAAACAGCTCAAATGTCTACTCTTAGCACCAAACAACCTGATACCACTAATCTTGACACCTTTTTATCCCAGTTCCCCAATTGTTTTGGTATCTGGATCTATGAGGATAGACTTAATACTACTAGACCTACGAATAAAGGTGTCATTCCTACTAAATACTCAACTCAGCTACGTAGTATGAGTAAAGCTACTCACTTCTTCCAAGCTCCTCAGACTGCTGCTACCACATCTTGTTTCTGCAAAAAATATCATACCAAATTCATCTCTGCTATTCAACCTACTTCTTCTAAATCATCTAATACTCCTACTCACTCCTCTGTTAATTAATCCCAAAGCCAACATTCACCTCATAACCCAACTCAATGCCAACACTTTTGTACTATTTGCCAACAGCCTATTCTATGCACCTTTATACCAGTCCTTGAACTTCATTCACTTGATAAAAATGCTTTATTTTTCAATAACCAAGCATTCCATAAAGCATGTTGGCGCTTCAAATCATCTGTTTCTCTATCCACCCCAATTATCCCTACTTCTACTGCTCATTCTAAACTACTTACCTTCTTTAATACCTGGTATTTCAACTTCAATCACCTACTCAAACCAACCCTATTACTTCCCAACTTTCTACAACTCATACTAACCAACCCTTACAAGCCCAAATTGTCCAAACTTCAGCTATCCAGCCAAACCAATTCAATTCTTCTCAACCTCCTACCCCCGCTCTCGATCTCTTTCTCTTCTTTATTAATCTGATCCATCTCCTAAACCTGGTTTTCTTAGCCGCTTCCTACCCTCTTCTGTATCTGAATATATCTATAGTTCTCCTACTCAAAACTTTTTATACCCTTAACATCTATCAATGACATCTCCAAACTTGATTCTGTTACTCATGATACCTCTATTAACTCTCATACTTTGACTACTAACCAAATTCCTTCCTCTTAAATAACCCAGACTTCCTCGATGATAAAGCTTCTAACTTTGTCGCAAAAAGGTTGGATGTTGACACATCTATCATCCAACCTACCTTCAACCTTCCTCCTACTCAACCAACTACCACTATTTAGCCTTTTACTCAATCTGTGACCTCATTCTTATCTTTACCTTCTGATTCTCAAGTCCATCAATTTTCGAACCCATATCTGTCTTCCTCTACCTTCCAACCTACTTATTCCTCAATCGCTCAAAGTTCTACATATAAAAATAAACAACCCCAAAGTCAAACTTATTCTTCTGTATTACAACAAAAATCAAACTCCTTACCTTCTAACCAATCTACTTCTTATCCTAAACAAAACCCTTCTTTTGATTGGATTTATAATTTTCCTATATCTGACACTATAAAACTAAATACTAGACTTCAAACTAGCTTTTCATTTAAACTTTTTACCTTTCTCAAAAGTCACCTTCATAACTTCTACCCTGGTAGTACTCTTAAAGCAGCAATATCTAACAATAGTCAATCTCTCAAAGCTAGCTTTTATCACATAATTCGTGTTATGGCTGGTGAACATCCTGATTTTCTTATCAATTACATATATTATATTAATCATTTTATTGATAAAGAAGCTCCAATTTCTTTTTATATCCTTGAAGATACTTTTTAAAAAATCCTTCATAAATTCACTACAATCCTTTTTACCAAACTTAACTATGCAGAAATCTTTATATCCCCCATACAATATTACTAGTCGATTACAATTCTGCCTCAATCTTGACTGTTTACACTTATATATTTCTAACAAATACCAAGCCATTAAATACAACAAATTTGCTAAAGATTTCAATTTTTGGCTAAAAAACTTTAAATTTACCTCTTCAGTTATTTCATATAACAAAAAAGACAAATATCTTACTATCAAATCTGATAACAAATTCAGTATAGAATTACTCTTCAACATTTCCAAACCCCTTTTTCTTTAACAATTCTCTATACCTTCTCTTTCAAACTCTCTTGACTATTTCAATACCTGGTTTGAAAAGATTTTTCCTCTATACAGTAAGCAATTCCAAACTATTCCTAACAAAGAAGATACTAGACTCTCTATTAAATCACAAATTAGAAAACAATTTATAACTGTACTTAAAAATCTGCTTCTATTTAAAATTTCTTTCTTTAAACCTTATAACTTCCAAGACAGACGTAATAAATACTTCTGCCACCTTAATTTCCATTTACTTACATGTAAACACATCAACTATTCTTATATTTCTGACTACAAACACGATACATCGAAACTTTTTAAAGCAATCTTAGATGATTCCTTCAATACTTTTCCCAAAGAAGATATCAACTTACAAGATTTAAATATAGATACATCAATATTCTTCATCAATCATAAGTACCAAGCCATATTCAAGCTACCAATCCCTACCTCAACTCTTCATGAACTAGCCAACCAAGCTGAAAAAACCTTCTGTAATAATTACTCCACTTCTACATTTACTAGTCGCTATAATATTTTCTTCTACAAATACTTTATTGCCTATCATAATATTGCTGCCCAAAATCACAGTATTGACAATCTTTTCAAAGAACAAGCCATTTATCTAGTTACTCAAAATCTCATTGAAACTGACTTCCTTGCTCATATCATAACCTACTTTGATATTATTAAGGATTGACAACCTTCACCCTCTCAAACTTCTAACTATTACATTAACCATGCATGTAAACAAGCTGAAAACATTATTGTTACTAAATTTAATCTAAACTTTGTAGTCCCTTCCACTATTAAGGATTTACTCTTTCTTGCTAACAATTCTTCTGCATTTGATGACCCTCTTTTAAATCTAATTCTAGGTCCTACACAAGTTCCTACCTTTGAGATGTCTAAATCTCCTTTATTTACTAGTGCTCCTACTATTACATCTTCTTCCAACTCTCTCTTCCTCACAAGTTACTACTTCACTACCCAATAGCAATTTTACAAAATATACTATCATTAACTTCTCTCCTCCCTTGTCTATCTTCCTCAACCAATCTCACTCATTTCAATCATATTTTCACTAGTTCAGTCTTTCACTACCTCCATAAATGCAGCCACCACCTTATTAAAAGAAGCAACCTTGGTAGTTAATAAGGAAGATAATATAAGTAGGCAGGTGGATAAGCCAATTTACCTGGAAGGATTAGATAATGATGGTACTTTAATGTTTAACCAGAGTACTTCTAGTCCTTGCAGAACTGTGAGAGCCGAGTATATGGCAAGCGACTCTGTAGAAAATCTACCTAAGATTTATATTAATATAACTCCTACACTTTATGATCCACTCATTTGTTACAATTAATTCCTTATATTTCAAAACTGTTCTCCTATTGAAAGTCCACAAACTCTAAACTTCTTTATCTTACATTTACTTACTATTGGTCTATGAAACAAACTATATGAAAAAATTGTTATATCTGTTAAATCAGACTTTAGTGAAGCTTACATCTACACACCTGGAGAACCCTGCCTCTACCAGATTATATTATTGTTTCTTATTATGTAACTATTTATCTCAAACCTTCTATTCCTCTTAGATCATACACCCTTAACTTTTTTTCCACTTCTAGTAGTCCAAATTCTTCTTATTTCCCCTTCAATCTTTCAATCTGTACTCATAATATTCGTGGCCTCAACCAAGGATTAAAACAACAAGTTTGGGAAGAATATTGCCTAAATAACAATCTCGATATCATTTGCTTGTCTAAAACAAAACTTGCTTCCAATCCTTTTTATTCAAAACCATACACAACCTCTTCTTTTACTTATAACTGATCCTGTACAGACAGCTCCAAAGCTGGCACTGCTATTATGATTCGTAATCATCTTACCCCTCATATTCATAATATAGTTACCTACCCTGGATATGCTATGTATATAGATTTGTTTTTTAAACATGATTTTAAATTTTGCATCATTTCTATTTATCTTTCTAGTTATAACTCTACTACAAGACTTCACACTCAAAATCTTATAATTGAATGGATCCAACAAGCAATTTCTTCTAACTTACTTCCTATTGTTCTTGGAGATTTTAATGCCTCTACAAATTCTACACTCTCTTCTTCTATTAAATTTAAACTTCTTCAATTTCTTACCTTTAATAACATGTACAACTTAGCAGCTCACACCTTCACATCTTCACCTACATGGCAAAGTTCTAGATATAGCAGTGAAATTGAATTCATCTGGAGTTATCATATTATCCTAATCTATCTAATCTTCTTTGAAACTGATGATACCAATACTAGTTCTCTTAGTGATTACAAAATTCTTATTTTCTGCTAGTCCTTTCCATATGCTCTACAGGGTCAACCTAACATAAAACTCGAACACGTCATAGAGTTTTTAACTACAAAGTTATGAATTCTACAAATTAGAAAGAATTTGCCAACCAAGTCAACACCAATCTTATATATAACCATACTCCACTCTCTATTCATACTGATGAATCTCTTGAATCTACTTGGTACAAAATTCAAACTAGTATTATCTCTGCTGCCCTTCAACATATTTCCAATAAAAGATTCACAGTTCGTAATTTTTTTCTTCTAAAGCATCTTAACTTCACTCTAACCTTAAAAAGCTTGGCAATATTATTCGTTATATCAAACACTCTTTTAAATTCAATACAACTATCCCCTTATATTTTAATACTACCATTTTTTCTCTCAACCAATCTTTAAGCTTACAAATTCCTACTATTCTTACATTCCATCACCTTCTATTATCCTGGATCTTTGAAGCCAATGAAGAATGGAAAAACATTTACTATACCCAGAACATTGAAAATATCAAAGAAATCAAACAACATAATAATGACTCTATTGATAAAAGATGTATCAAACTTCAAACAAATTCTACTTCTATGATTAATAGCATATTAAATCATCACAAAGATTCTGTTAAATTCAATAATATCAAGCTCAACAATGATATTATTACTGACTCTCCAACTATTAAATCACATATCCAACAACATTTCTACAACTGGACTGCCTACCATGATATTAACCATAGTATCTTTGAATCTTACTAGCAAACTGAATATAATCCCAAATTAAACATTGATCCTAATTGGTATACTAGTATTCTTTCATATTTTATCCAAGAGAAAATTACCTCTACAATTAGACAACTTCCTAACAACAAAGCATATAGCCCTTCTGGTATTAGTTATGAAATGATAAAACATGCTAGTCCTTCCTTTATCTTAGCTATTACTTTACTCTTCAATCGCTGTCTTTCTCTTCAAACTATATCTAAACAATAGAAAGAGGGCCACATCTTTCCTATTTCTAAAAAACCTATCTTTGATTGTAATTTATTAAACACTAGACCCATTAGCATAGTTGAATATATTAGAAAACTATATACCAAACTCCTCACTAACCACCTTAATCATACTCTGTCTTTATACAACATTCTCTCTCTTTTTAACTATGTTGCTCTTCCTGGCAATTATATATCAATTCCTATTTATATTCTTAACAATACTATTGAAGATGCTAACTGTCAATCTAATCAACTTTGGCTTCTCTCACAGAATATGAATAAAGCTTATGACTCTGTTAACTTTGAACTTTTTCAAAAATCACTTCATAGACTTCAAATGCCCATGCAGCTTATTAATATTCTCTCTAACATTCTTTTTAACCGAACCAACTGTGTTATTACCAACCTTGGTCTTACTGATTTTTATTTAATTAAAAATAATATTGACCAAGGTGAAACTATTACTTACCTCTTTTGGTGAATTTACTATGTCCCTCTAATCTCATATATCTCTTTACACTTTTCTGATTATACACTTTCTACATCTTGGCAACCAAGTCTTACTCACCCATCTATCAAACACTATCATACTTCTGTATCAGTTCTTGTCTATATGGATAGTACTATTTGGATCACCCAATCAAAAGAAGAACTTGACAAAATTATTGATACTGCAACCTCATTTTATAACATGGCCAACATTCAAGTCAATCCTTCTAAATCTATTCTAATATCTAAATATTCATCTGTTTCTGTTTTCTTTCTTAATTTTCAGCTCTTGTCTATTCCAATTTACTAGCCATTCAAGTTCTTGGGCTGCTGGTTTACTATTAATAATAAGCACACACAACAAATTCAACTTATTCAAGATGAAGCTTTATAGTTAGCTAATATCACCAATACCAAAACTATTACCGATAAATAAATCACCTATATAATTAATACTGTTATTATTCTTACTACTGAATACCATATTCAAAATATTGTCATTTCTTTCTCCACCTGCAACCTTATTTAAGGAAAATACTTAACTATTGCTAAACACAAATCTCACCTTTCCTGTTCCATCCCTAACAGTACTATGTCTAACCACAATCTTTACAATATCCATAGTCTATAGAACATACAACTCCAACATCATATTAGTAACTTTCTCAACCGTATTAATAATACATCAACTCTTAGCTTAACTACACGTATTAGACTTCAACAACTTCAAAACAATCTTTGATCTACTACTAATATTCTTCAACATCCTAACTCTCTAATAGATGGCCCCAATAGACATACTACCACATTTAAAATTATACAACTCTTTAACTCTCTTAGTATATCCATTCATTCTAGCCCTAATATATCCTGGCCACAAACCACATCTGGTGGTAGTTCTTCACTTAAAAATATTCTTTCTCACCATTCCAAATATCCTACTTTTAAACAGCAACTTCGCCACAAAAATATCATTTTTCTTAAACAATTATGCTCTGCTGACGATAGCACACTACTTGATTGGTCTCATCTCTCTCCCAGATTACTTCATATTCCCAAAGGAAAAAAGTCTGCCTAGTTCCTTTACTTAGAAAATACTATCCTGTCACATTCCTTCTCTTGTTCTATTATTGCCTTTTTTTTACCTTCTGGACTTAACTTATTTGCCTATCAAACTAATTTAATTAACAAATCTCACAAACCCTGGGTCCTTACCTGTCATAATAACGATATTATCATTGGTTAAGTTCGCAAAGTCTTTTGTCAATCCAACTCAATTTCTATTACTCACTAGCTATATGATATTAACTTTTCCCTTTCTACCTGTTATTCTCTTCCTCCTATTACATGTAAGCCCTGTTAAGGCTATAGTTTAAACTCTTTTCATATCTCTAATCATTGTATACTTGAAGTTTCTTCAATTCTTTTTACCCAATTCTTTGATAAAAAATCTAATAATCAACTTAAGCTTAACACCAACTATATTGATCTTATTCATTCTACTACTTTTAAAAACCCACTCGAGATTCCATTTTTACCTTCTATTAATCTTGTAGACTCTCTTACTTCATCTCTTTTTTATAACAATACCGCTTCCATTGATCTGCTCCAAATTGCTTTTGCTAATCAACCCTACCACGAGTTCACTTTCTATACAGATAGCTCTGTCAAAAACCTTGGTACCGAGAAATGTACTATGAGTATTGGATGGGCCCAAGTCCATAATAACTCTGTTAGCTACAATTTCTCTGCCCAAATTTCTAACTGGCCCTCATCATACAAAGCTAAGCTTCTTGCTATCCTCTCTACTATTTCTACTTTTCTATGCAATTCTTCTGTTAACATTTATACAGACTCCCAATTTGTAATTTCCAAATACAATAAGCTTCTCCAAACTCCTCACTCTACATCTAAATACTTTAAATTTAATTTTTGGCCAATCTGGTATATACTTATTAACTTAATCAAAGCATATAATCTATATCTAATTTTTCATAAAGTCCAAGCCCATAGTGATAACACTTTCAATAATCTAGCTGATCACCTTGTTAATAATTATACTTCTTCTCCAATCCTATTGTTTAACTATTCTAATATACATAACCCTTCCTTCTTTCTTCAATGGAAAAACTTCTCGATCAATAGCCCTTCTAGATACTTTATTAAAAATATTTGCAATGCTAATACTATCTCTATATGGTCCTCCCAAAGACATACTGACAAATAGTCACACTTTTCCAACCTTATTGACTAGAACTCTACATGGCTTTACTTTAACAATAATCATAAACGTTCACACAATTTCACTAATCCTAAACTTAGTCACCTTAAATCTTTTAAAATTAAAATGTTACTTA
>CAJVPY010002870.1:0-15192 GCA_910591965.1 Dentiscutata erythropus | reverse complement strand
GTAAGACTATAATACGCGTCTTTAGACAAATTTTTTAAAGTTTTATGAGTAATAAATTCTCGTCCGGGTATGGCCGACACTTTATCCGGGCTACGATCAATATTTTTTCCAGGGTATTTTAACAACCAATCAAAATAAACTTCCACTATGCTGATGATGATAACGATGATGAAAATGATTCTACCTTTTCTTCAAAAAAACAAACAACATTGTCCCAATATCTTGGCCGTTCAATTAATGCCTCTGAAGTTCCCAAATTTGAACGCCTTGTACTTCATGCTATAGTTTTAGTTAGATTTGCATTTCAATAGATAGAAAACCCAGAGATTAGAAAGTTATTTCATTTTATTTCTCCACATTTAAAATTACCTAACCGAAAGTCACTTAGTAATTGTATTTTAATCAAAGCAACTAATGAAGTTCAAATGACAATAAAAGAACTTGCCTGTAAAGACAAAATCAGAATTACAATTGCCTTTGATGGTTGGTGTAATGTTGTAAATCAAGAATTAATGGGTGTGATATTTGTTATATCTTTTGGAGAAATCTTAATTTGGGAAGCAGAGGATATTAATATTGAAAAACAACGACAAGAATAAGTAATTTCTAGAATTCGTGCACTTTTTGATGAGGCAAAAAAGTTAAGTATAAGAGTAAACTGTCTTGTAACAGATTCAGCTGGATCATATACAGCAGCCCATTATTTTTTAAGATGTGAAATGCGTGATAAGGTTTTTATTCTCTGCTTTATACACCAAGCAAATTGTTGTATTGGAAACATATTCAAAGAATCATTAGCATTCAAAAATACCAGTAAACATGCACTTCATATAGTTGCTTTTTTTTATCATTCCGTGTATTTCACTACTAAGCTGCGTGATGAGCAAATGAGTGTTTTAAAAAAATATATTAATTTTGTTACACCAAGTATAACAAGGTGGAACAGTTATTTTGAATGCTTTGATAGCGTTTTTAAAAACAAGCAACCATTAAAAGTAAGTTACAGTATTTTAATTTTAAAATTATATATATTGTATATATAGTATATATACAGTACCTTTTTTTTTTTTTAAACTCTTGTCACCAAAGATGATGCAGCCTCGGATAATGATTTGAAGCTTCTAGCTGATATTAAAGTTATTATTAATAGAGATTCTTTTTGAGAGTCTCTTATTACATTGTATAATATACTTCGTCCTTTTTGTAGTGCACTTGATTTTATACAATGTGATAAGGCCCATCTTTATAATATTTTACATGCTTTTGGCTTTTTCATGAAAATATTTAAAGAACTTGAGGTATCTCAATTTCAAACAAAAATGATTGCAAGGCTTGAAAGAAAGTAGGCCACTTGGAAACAACTGTTACTTATTCTTTCGTTTATATCAGTTAACTTATTTTGATCAAACTCAACTATATATTAATTTTATACACATGGGAGCATGGTTATCATATTATTACAAAGCCTGGTTTAATACTGATCCAAACTGTCTTCTTCGTGAGCTTGAACTTTACAAACAACAAAAATACCTTTTTAGTAAAAAAACCTTTAACCAATTTAAAGAAAACATTATTCTTTGGTAGTCACATAGTTTAGGTGCCGCGCCAGAGTTGAGTTGTATTGCATGCCAACTATTTGGCATATGTGTTACAACTGCATTAGTAGAAAGGCTTTTCTCTACTATGGGTTTTTTGCATTTACCATTGCAAAATAAACTAAAGGCAAATTTTGTTTTAAAATTATAAAGTTAATTATATTAATTTTTTTTTTTTATAGAATAAAAAAGTAGTTGCAATGAGTTAACTTTGTGCAGAAATTTTACGTGCTCATAAAAAAAAAGTTGATTCAAACTATATTCAACCAAACAACTCTTCTTCTACTTTGCTTCTCTCTGATACTTCTACTTCACCTGCTTCTATCTCAACTGTCCCTATCTTAACTGTCTCTATCCCGACTGCCTTTACCTCAACTGCTTTTACACCAACTGCTTCTACGCTAACTGCTTCTATACTAATTGCTTCTGCACCAACTGCTTCTACACCAATTGCTTCTACACCAATTGCTTCTTTTTTATTGTGTGACTAAGAACAAAAATTCGAAGGTGTTATTGATGATAGTATGAAGAAGGAAATTACTTTAGAGGCCAATTTTGATACTGTTATTAATAAATGGGAAGAATTGTTAATTGATGAAGAGTTTGAAGAAGAAACTGATGATCTTGATATTGAAATAGATTTTTTTGATTTTGAAACACACCCCGCTGAAAATCAAGCTGCCAAGTGGAATTTGCATGATTTGTTTTCACATAATTTACCATTTCCCATTGATAGTATTTGAATTATATATGTAAGTGAGAAATTGAATGTGTATCTTTATTTCTTGTACAGTATTTATAAAACTGATATATTTTTACAAGAAAAAATTAAAGCATTATTTGTCAAATTAAACTGATTCGTTTAAATATTAAATTTACTAATCTTATTTTTGATTTTTTTTAAAATTTCTTGCCCTTAAATAAAAAAAATCAATACTAATATTACGTATAAAGTTTATTTTTGTGGTTTAATAATTGAACTAGGTGGCTATATGTAAAAGCATTAGATCGATCTTTATTCTCTGTTCATACGTTGTAATCGAATATAATAGATAGATAATAGGTTTGGTGGCTTTCTGCATGCATTATATACAAATAATACAAGCAATCATATATCCAGTGTTTATTGCTTTTGATTGGACAGTTCGGATACTAAATATTGGACAGATTTCTATTGTCTGAATTCTATTTATTCCAATCCTGATAATAAGTCATGTTTTAAGTGCACAACCCCGTGTAAATAGAAGCATAAAACAGAAACATAAGAATCAAATTTTAAATGATATTCGCAAACAAAAAGAAAATGCTATAAAATCCAAAGAGCTTGAAATATATAGTTTATGAAAAACTTATGGATGTTGAGAGAAAGTGATATATATATGAATCTTAAAATAGCTATAGATATTTCCCAAACAGTAGCTTTTGCAAGTTTATTGTCATTATATTATGGTTTATAATTTCTAAATCTAATATTATAGTATATTAATTTAGATACGATACAATTTCCAATATCCTCTCACATTATGGAGACTAAAGAAACTTTATGAGAAAATATTCGAATATCAACCTTAATCAATTGCACACAAGTCAATTTAATGATCGATCAGAAGCCAAAATATAGATAATGAAAAATTAAGTGCTGAAGATAGTGAATTCGAATCTGAAATTTACTCACTATGAGGTATAAAATTTTTTTTATTATATTTCCATGTTTACCGTATTTTTGCGTAATAATGCTCATGAGCATTATTTCGAATAATAGCCCAAATTAAGCTTAATTTTGGCCAAAAATTAAAATTACACCCCTGTGCATTATTACATAAAAATATAGTAAATAAATTTATTTATTAATTTTATGTTTTATTGTCTTGAAAAGTCAAATAGTTTCCCAAACAAAAAAAAAGGCTTTGAAAGTATTGAATCGAACTTTAACCCTATTCAAAAGCAAAAAAGCTTGTAGTGAACGTAACAAAGTATCTTTTATTAATAGCATAAAAAATTCAAATTTGAAGCTTTATACGTATATTAAATTCAAATTTGAAATATATTAAATAAAATTTAAATTTGGATATAAATGCATTTTATATATTTGCATTGAGTATAATTTGACTTATAACTTGTAGTGATAATTAAATAAAAAAAACTTCGATTATTTCTTCAAAAATCTTGTGATCTCATCATTCTATTATTCTTGTGCGCAGATTGAAATTTAAAAAGCAATTATGTAACTAATTTTGGTAGCAATACTAGGCGCGTTGTCATTATTAGCTAATTGAGTTTTAATTTGAGATTGTAGTGCTTATGTAATAATATACAAAAAATAACAAGAATGATCGTCTGGAAAGCTAGATCGGAATGGTATATTATTCAGAACTAGAAACAAAAATTATGTATTCACATACGTATGTTGTCTAGCTAATAAAATAAAATCATTTATTGTTATTAGTTTATTATTAATTAAATTATTATAATTAATAATATTTTTCAGTTTTTTTTTTTTTCTTGTAAAAAATAAAAGCAATGCAATATTTGTTATATGTATTTTATATTGTAAGCTTTATTTTGTTAATTATATACAAAAAATTATCAAATTAGGACTTAGCAAAACAAAAGAATAGAATATATTAAATATATCTATATCACTTTGCTAAAAACTTTCGTCGCTTAAGCGTCACAAGTTGAAGCTATAATAACCAAATGTGATATAAGCAATGTTTGATCGTCTAAAAGTGATATTAAAATTAGGTTGGTATGTATTTTAAATTTTAATTGATACCAATTCAGAATTTATTTAATACCTATGTAGCAACGTAGATCTAATAAGTATTGAAAAGTTTTTAACTTATAATTAGTAATATTTACAATAATAGCCAACTTCTTGTCGACATTGAATATTTCAAGAAGGATACGAAAATACAAATCTCTATCGATAGACAAGTTAGCATCTTATCTATTTCACCAAATTTCATACAGTTAATGAATATTTAAAAAGAAAATATCAATCAATTTGAAATGAAGGGCATAAAGAATGATTGTAAAAAGAGTATATAAATTATCGAAGAAAACAAACCAATGATTAAAAAGAAATAAATTATTATAATGTCAAAATTTGTATTATTCTATGTATTAGATATGTGTTGTAAATTGTATTAAATATTGTTTATATTATCACTATAATTGAAAAATAAAGTCTTAGTAAAAGGAAAAAAAAAAACAAAAATTCAAAGACATTTTCCAGACCATCATCCGAACCCAACCTGGTACACATTTTCCAGGTACTTTATCTAAATAATATTTGTGATTAGTGAAAATAAATGCTAAAAAAATAAAATACAAAATCTTTCATTATTTTCAATTTAAAAAAAAGAAATCAAAAAATGAAAGCTAAATGAACCTTTTGAAAAAATAATTTTTAATATAATTAGCAAAAATAATAAGTTACTTCTAAATGAGTATGATATAATGCTGCAAGGGTAATAAATATCATTTATGTGTTGAATAATTTGTTTGAATGTTGCTAATATTATATGTAAAAAAGTTTATTCCATCACTATTTGACTTGAAATTTTGGTTTGAGATATTTAGTTTTTTTTAACACTTTTTGATTAACGAAAGCGATATTTTTACAGAACAATTACAGTGTTTATCCGTTTTACTAAGGCATTACTCAACTAATAAATCAAACTATAATCAGGGTGTCTCGCATTAAAAAGGCGCATTGACAAATTTTTGAAATTTTTTTTTATTTTTGAAAAGATATAATCGGTTAGCAAAGTGGTGGCACAAAAATTTGGCAGTCTCGTGATTTTTACCCAAGATCAATGCATAGCATTAGTGATATGAATCGAAAATCGATTAATTGATTAATAATTTTAACCCAACTATTAATCAATCAACCAACTAATCAATTAATCAATTAGCTGACTAGTTGCTTTATATTAATTAGCTTTTTAATAAAATTTTTATCAAATTTATATTCATAAATTAGACCAACTAAACAACTAATCAGGTAATCGATTAATCAACTAATAGATTAATCGATTAATTGATTAGTTAGCAATAATCGATTTGTAATCGATTTTTTAAAAATTTTTGATTATATTTTTTGCTCTAATTCGTAACACTACCTGTTTCAACCATTAAATCTAGATGCCGCACGAAAAATGCGTGGCAGATCCTCGATTTTGATTGGCTAAAATAAATTAAGCCGGAATTGCTTATAATTTTACTAATGAAATCGCAGCCACCTATTAAGTAAAAATTGTTTCTAGATCAATTTTACCATAATGCATGCTTAATTTCTATTTTTGTAATGAAAAAATTAAAAAGTTAAGTAAACAATTTTGTAATGTGGACCAAAATTTTGAAGATCTTTGGCCATTAGCCAATCAAAATCAAGAATCTGCTGCGTATTTTTTGTGTAGCACCTAGGGTAAATTGTTACAACTAGTAATGACAAAACTGGTTTGCAAAATCATCCAAAATTACAGATATATAATTTATGTGCTAAACTATTTTTGTAAAAGATGAAAAAAAAACATGTTGGTTGTACTAGGCTGGAAAACACCCTTTCACTTGTTGCATAGTATGTACGTACACGATTTATCAGATCAGCTAGAATTTTTTACACCTATATATCAAATATAAAATGATAAACGCTACGTACATAAAGTACACACATAAAGATTAAAAAAAAAATACTACACACTTTATTTAAAAAATGCAAAACGTAAACATAGAAACACTTATCTTTGTCTGTTATAATCTGCGGCTATCAGATCTTCTTGCGATGGCATACGTGTGCAAATATTTTAATGGAGTTTAAGACGAAAATATTAATCTATTGGCAGAAGAAATCTGGAAAAATTCTAGAGTTTACAGTTTTTAAAGATCAAAACCCACCAACGGCAATAAGCCAAAAAACCTTTACAAGACTATTAATATTCGAAAAAAGCTATCAGTTTTGTAAAACTAAAGAGAAAATGTTGACAGTCTATTGGATTCCTTGTGTTCGCTCTTGTTGAGAATGTATGGTCCCAGGAGTTATTTGATAAATTAATTTACTATTTTACACACATATATATTTTTTATAATAATTTGAATCTGAATAAAATTTGATTAATAATATTTAATAGTCTTGATATACTCAAATCAACTTTTAAAATCAATAATAAAGTTCTTGGACTTATTTTACCAGTAACACTAGGTTTATCAGAATCTCCACATTATTGGATCAAACAGATTACTATCACACATCTTATAGATGCTGATAATAATATGCAATGCGAGATAAATAACTTAAGAAAAGATATAGGAGAGAAGTATAGAGAAGTCCAATATTATAAAAATAGATGTCCAGTTTACGTCAAACCTACCTTAAACTTCTTTTAAGATTCCATACTGCAATTAATGAAGAAACTTTATTCAAAGTACAAAAAGATTATGAATACGAAATTCTTTAATATCAAAGTTCAAAATTTTTTTAATACAGAGTTGAAAGCAATATAAGACAAAAGTTTCACAAATCATCCAAAGAATTGAAAAATCTACAGTTAAAGAAAGACAAATCAAAATTATTAACTGCTTAAGACAAAGAACATATGGCTTAAAGGCATCAGACTCTAGTCAAATTATAAGCATTCGGGACCCAATCTAGTGTTGGAAATCTGTTTTGAGTTTTTTGTTCTCATTAGAACAAATTTATTAAATTTAATATTTTCAGAAATTTATTTATATTCTCAACATTAAAATTTATTTATATCCTTATTTTTAAATTTCAGAAAATATTGGTCATTTATTCAATTTTTTGTAACTCTTCTTGTCTTTTATGTTCATTTATTTTCTTTTTGGATAATTTCGGAACTTCGTTCAATTTCTAATTTTATTTCTATCTGGCATTATACTATTATATTTATATAATACTTATATAGAGAACATATTTTTCAAGTATTATGTTCTCAAATTTATTTTCATAGAGAACATAAGACTGACCAAATCTATAGATATTTAACTATGTGCTCAAGCTTCAAAAATCCACTAGACTAACATAAAAAATACTTCACAAAAATCCTTTTACCAACTCTCCTTCAAGAAGCCGAACAAATTCAAAAGGACGAACTAAAAAACAGGGTACTTCCTCCACCATATTTCTTTGAAGTAGGCGGAGTGGCAGCCTTCAAGATCACTCAGTCTTTCAATGTAGACTTTGCTACAAACCTCGCCTGTATAACATATCATTATATAGGGCGTCAAAAGTAGAAACCAGAGAATTTGGCCGATCACGGGTTTTGAGAAAATCAGTAAAAACTATTTTATTACACAAAATCAAAACAATCTAAAAATAGTTTATTCAATATTAACAAACCTGTTTAAACAGGATTATTAGATTTGTAGATCACTATTGTACTAACATTTGCAATGGTAAATCTATTTTTAGATTATGGCGTCAAAAGTTTTTAACCATTGTATCGCAAAAATTTATTAAGTTATCAGACTTTCATTATTAAGTAAAAAAGATTGGGCTTTAAATTTTACACCTGACCAATCAAACAGGTTAATTTTTAAAAAATTGTCAAATTCCTTGGTTTCTACTTTTGACGCCCCATATATATATATATGAACTATCACATTTATATTAATTAATTAATTAGTTGATTTGTTTTGATATAACAGATAACTTATGTTCATTAAATATTAGGCAAAATTTGATATTTGATAAGCCAAACAATAAGTAAAAACTCGATAAACTGAATCAAAATTTGAAAGCTATAATAAGTACTGATTTATAAAACGTAATGAACTTAATATAATATATACTTATTAAACAATGAATAAATTAAATCATTAGCTAGACATGAAATAATTTTATTGTCAATAACATAATAAATGTTAGTTATAAATTAGAAAAATGTTGCTTCAAATGTGATCAGATTTTTGTACTAAACACTTTTAATATCACATAAAATCATATACTTTCGTATTAAATTTTTTAAGCAAAATTTTATTTCATTTTTATTATCTAATATATTATTACAATTATATATAATTTATTTAATAACTTTATTTGTCACTAAATTATTAAATATAATATAAGAAAAAAAAAAAATAGAAAAAATATAGAGATACTTAGTTTTAAAGAAAATCTCTTACTTGTCTCAACCACCATGAAGAGGTATATCTTATTGGTTGGGAAGGCCTAAAAAAGTGCTTATCAGTATACAAAGGTAATCCTAGTTTTTTATCAAACTTCTTAGAAGCTTGTGTTGTCGTGTCAATAAATACTCTTGCAGTAACCCCAACACCACCTCCTCTAGAATTTCCCGGCTAGAGGTAGGTTGTTCATATAATATATGCTTTACCAATTCGCCAAACAACTTCCGCGTGTGAGCCAGGTATGTGATGTCCAGTATTTACCGTGTACTCCATATCCTCTCTCATGACCTTTTTGCTGATAATATAAGAAAGGTATATAACTATTTCTCTTCTAGGAAATAGTAGATCTCGGATGGGGAGATACAAAAAGATTGAGATACAATGCCTGCGAAAGAAGATAGCAAATCAGGACAAGAAAAAAAAACAACTAGCAATGGTATTTATATATAGTCAACTCTCTGTAAGTGTACTGCGTACAGACCACAAAAAATCTTGCATTTAGAGAGGTATTGTATTTAGGGGGGTAAAAATCTATAAGTGTATATATAGTAGAGCTACAAAAAGACTGTGCATTTAAAGAGGTCTTGTATTTATAGAGGTTGCATTTAAGGAGGTTTGACTATATACAGCTTATTGATCTTCAAAACAATATCTATGTGACTTTAGAATCAAAACAATTATATATTGGCTAATTTGGCAACTAGCAAATCACATGAATTTGTATTTCTCTAAGTATTTTCAATTATATGAATTATTTATATAAAATATATTGAATGTAAAGCAAACAATACCTAATATTACGATATATTTAACTAGTAAAAAATAAACTTGAAAGCCTGAAAACAAAATTAAAATATGAAAGCTATCTTTACTAATTTGAACTTAATAATTTTGTTTACACTTGACTATATATAAATAATGCAAGAGAAATGAGATTTAAATAATCAACTATAAACCAATATCTCATTTTTCTTGGCATCACTTTAGAGTGTTCAATAAACTAATTAATTAAAACTTAGTTAGGGTCATATATAATTAAGGTATTTCATATACTAATTAATTAAAATCATGTGAGATACAATAACAATTACACTAATAACAGATTTTATAATTGGTGAATCGTTAAAAAAATTTACTAGTAAATTATTAGAACATAAAAATTGATACACCTTATATACTAACTAAATTTTTTTGACAATTTTTATAGAAACAGTAGAAATAGTATCAAAAAAAAATTACAGATGAAAATTTTTTATTAATTAGACATTTTTAAATGTTGCATTAAAAAAAACATTTTCTTTGTTATTTTATATATGTTCTCATGAAGAAAAATGAGTAGTTGTTATAAATCTACTTTTGTGATGAAAAATTTCGTGTTGTAATCTAAAAAAGACACCTTTAACAATGTTATATGTTGAGTTTTATTGCAGGTTTTTAAGGTAGTTTGAATGCTGAATCCTTTTTTTGCTTACTCTTGTTACAAATTCATGTGACCTGACAAACTGTGTAACAATTTTGATAGTTTATCCAAATTGGGCTTATTTAGCTTTTAATATTAAATGATTTTACAATTGTTTTACATTGCTAATTTAATATACAGTCAGATCTCTCTAAGTTATAAGTGCATACTCACTCTAAATGCATGCTCAAGTGCTGGCCCAAATATATACTTAATATCCATAAATGCACTTTTTTTTATTATTTTCTATATACACATTATTAAAGTGTAGTCCAAAGAATGTGCACTTAAAGAGGTCTAACTGTATATTAATATAGCACTATTCTCTATAACAATAACCAAAAATCTGTGAACATTCTTAAGATTATACAAATTTTAACCAATTTAGTTAAGTTATTTTTTTTCATAAATTTTGAGACATTAAAAAAATTTGCTGAATTCAATAAATTATTAATTTCGGTATAATTAGTGCATATAAATCAATTAACATTTACAATGTTAACTCTTTTAAAATTTTTTTTGCTTTATTCAATATATATAATACAAAAATTTATACCAAAAATGATTTTCACTAAAAAAGTTTGAATATAAGTTGGACTTTCTTAATAACATATAAATAGCTTTGAATTTAAATAATCTCGTTTTGTGAATTTTTTTATTTATAATTATCTTTGATAACTTATAGTATATAAAACTTATTTATTGAATATACAGTATATTTATACAAAAATCAAAAAAAATTTGTCTAACATCAGTTATAAAAAAATAAAAACAAATATCATAGAAAACTGTGACAATATATTACAAGAAGCACTAATAAAAAAGAACAAAGATTTATTAACTAAACTAAAAAAAATATAACACAAGTTATAAATCTAAAAACAAAGATTTTACTTACTATTAACCCAACTTGGGTGTTTCTTCCTTTTCTATTTTGACATTATCATCATTTTTTAATTTGACATTATTTGATTCAGATTTTTCCAATTCAGATTCTCGAGCTTGTGTGTTGACTCATCTTCGATATTCATTAATTAATTTGAGAAGTTCTTTATATTTTCTATTTTAAATTTTTAAAATATGAGAATTTCTGAGATTGCTTTTGCATAGTTGTCTTGATGGCATTTTTGTAAAGTAAAAAAAATTAAAAAAAAAAATTAGAAAAAATAGAGGTTATTATATAAAAATATAAATAAATATACATTCCTTTTAAAACATATCTATAATCTTAATATAACATCTATATATAATTAGTGCTGTTTTGCAACCCAAAGTTTACTATCACAATTGCAGCTACCACAGCATTTAATTAATTAATCAATTGTTGATTGATTGATTTTGCAGCAGTAACAATAATTATTGGCGAATTTTGAAGTAGCTGCCCTGGCAAATTCTTCTTTCAAAGCTTAAAGACGATTTTTTGATTTGTAAATATTAATGATTAATCAAATTTTAATAGTTTGATAAATATGATTAATTGAATTTTAATTGTTGTAATAAATTTAGATATATCAATAATTACACACTTGCAAATAAATTTTAGTAAAATTGTCTTCAAATCCCGATTTGCTGTGAAAGAAGGGGTTCTACCCTGAAATCCCAAAAGCTATTTTCCTGAAAGGACATAATACTGACTAAATTGGCTAGCATTTTAACTAATGCTAACCAACTTTGTTGATATTAGAGAATTTGTCTTTCGGGATTTTAAAGTAGAACTGAAAGAATCTACCGTATGTTTCCGAAAATAAGCTACCTCCAAAAGAAGCTACCCCCTTTTCTCTTGAAGAGAAAATATAAAAAACACCTTTGTTCCGAAAATAAGCTACCCCCTATTAGCCGCAAGTAGTTGCTACATATAAAAGTCGAAATTTTACTAAGTAAATCGACCAAAGTCGCTTAATAGCGATTGTTCAGGAGATAAAAATACACCTATCCTAAAAGTTTCAAGCGAAACGGAGAACTTGTTACTAAGATGTTTTCGCATTTTACATTTGAACGTAAAATGCAAAAACATCTTAGTAAAAAGTTCTCCGTTTCGCTTAAAGCTTTAGAATAGATGTATTTTTACCTCCTGAACAATCGCTATTAAGCGACTTTGGTCGATTTACTTAGTAAAATTTTGACTTTTATATGTAGCAACTACTTGCGGCTAATAGGGATAGCTTATTTTTGGAACAAAGGTGTTTCTTATGTTTTTTCTTCAAGAGAAAAGGGAGTAGCTTCTTTTGGAGGTAGCTTATTTTCGGAAATATACGGTAAGTTAAGGGTTATAGTAATGTTTATAGTTAGCTCTAGAGTTAGAGTTAAAGTTTTTTTATATTATAATTTTATAATATTCCTATATTGCCAGTTATACTAAAAAAGATCTGAATTTTGAATTAAATTAAATAAAAGCTTAGAAGATGAACAAAATACCTAGTGGAGTGAGTTAGTTTTTTGTTAGCATAGGTGGTATTTGTTAGAGTAAAAAGAGTTTTTTCTATAAAGGATATTAGGTGTTGGTAAATTATCTAAAAGTAATTTGACTCTAAAAGATTTGTATATAGAGAATTAAAAGCTGTGTAAAAAGTTAGATATTTTTTAATTATTATTAAAATAGAGCCAGATTGCTTGCCAGTAAACTAAAAAAGCAATTGGAATCTATTTTTAGAACTAATTTTAAAATAATAAGTTAGTGAAAATATGTATTTAATATATAGTTCTAATATTGTAGCATATAAGAAATTCAAATTGAAAAGTTGTTGGCTTGAAACCACTAGCAAGAACTATATCTTATATTTAATACAACCAATATATATAACTTTCTATTTACTTTTAGCTCTAATTGATTAGCTATATTATTGAAGATATTAGCATTGACTTTGTGAAATATGATATTTAAATTGTAAGACTAGTAAGGGTGCTAATATTTATTACCTAATATTTATTTATAGTGTTCAAAGATAAGCTAGCTTATTACGGCTTGCTGTGGCTTAATGCGGCTTATCACGTGATAAATTCGAATTTGTCACCAAGCCATGTGATATCTTCGAATTTGTCACACGATATTTTCGCGATTATCACATGGCTTGGTGATAAATTCGAATTTATCACGTGATAAGCCGCAGCAAGCCGTGATAAGCCAGCTTGTCTTTGAACACTATTTATTTACTATAAAGGCTTATCTCCTTACTTCTAGTTAAGAAATTTAGCTAAATTTGATTGGCTATAATTGTTTTATACAAGGTAAGGGAAGTGTTATTTATTATCTGATTTTTTTAGCAGAGGGTGGATGTCAAAATTTCATGCTAATAGATCACATGTATATATATTTATATGTAATTGTAATCATTTGAGAGAGAAGGAGATTTTATTATTTACAAAAAATTAAATGATAAATGACACTTCTTTAAGATATTGCTTAACTCACCTAAAATATTATCTAATAAATGTCAATACTCTAAGGTGTATTTGTAAAATTTGTAGTAAGAATCAGTATATTATTGCTATAAGTTTTGCTTTGTAAAAGCAAAGCCAGAGTTTGAAAGATATAAAATATAGTTTGGTTTTGCATTTATAACTATTCAATGCCTATAGAGCATTGAAAAGTACCTAAGTTTATAACAGAGCCATCAATATAGAAAGTAAGATTAGAAGTATTTTAATTATAGATAGCTATTAATTGAAGAGTCTGAGAGGCTTTACTAGGTAAAAAAAAAGTTAGTGTTAGAGATTGTTCAATAATAAGTGTAAAAAGTGGTAAAATAGGAGTAGCATTTGAATTTAGAATTGAGTATATAAGGTCTTGGTAATTGGTATAGAAATTGATTGATTTATCTATAAAAAAACTTTGTTATAAATATATTTGTTAAATATTAAGTTAATATTAAATAAACAATTAGTACAAGTATTAAGTAAACAATTAATACAAAGTAGAAGAAATATAAAAAGGAATGGGTATAGTTGTAATAAGTAGATAAGATTGAAATGTTGCTAGTGAGTTATAAGTATATAACTAGTTGTTATATATTGGTGATAAACTTTATTAACAATAATCTGATTGTTGAATAAAAAGATTAGCCAAGGCTTGATATATTAGTAAAAGTGGCCAGTATTATAACTATAGTAGTTAGTGAATAAAAGGTTAAAGTATAAATAATATAAATATTTTTCTGAGAAGAACTAGTAATAGAAAGGTTTTTCTACTATAATAAACTATTAGATATTCTGTTTTTTAGAATTTTGTTTAATTTTGATAAAATGTGCTACTATTTAAGCAAACAGAGATTGTTAGATATAGTAAGCTGGTCAAGAAAAAGTAGATGATAGTGCTGGAGTTGTTTTTTGAAAGTAGAATATTGAGAATAAAAGGCAAAAATTAATTTAAGTGAAGTTAATAAACTTTATTGAATTGTAAAGAGAATAGAAGTATTGGGGTTGGGGCTAATTATCTAATTAATATATTTGAGAAGCTGTATGATTTTAAAATTGGTAGTGTTTTTATCGATTATAGAATTAAGATAGGAGAAGATATTTACTAGAAACTGTAGATTGTTCTGTAATTGTTAAATACAGATGAGTATAGAGATACCAAGAAGATGATTATTGTTGAGCCATTTGATAAAGTTAAAAATATGATGTTGTAATTGAATGTTCCAGATGTTTTTAATATTATAAATTTGTGATAAAGTAGAGTACTAGTAGGAATAGTATAGCTGAGTTTGGCTTTGTATTTAACTAGGCCAATATAGTGTATAAAGATTTTGTTATAAGCTGCTTTACAGAAACCTTGTATTTTGTAACAAAGCTATTACAAAGTCGTTACAAATTTGTTACATAATTTTCATAATATTGTTACAGTTTATTTTGTTAGTATTTAGATAAAATTTTATTCTGATATTATATCTAAATTGTGGCAAAATCGTATAGAAAATCGTAATTATATAATTATAATATCTTCAAGCAAATTACTAAGAAGCTGTGATGGTATCAATTTAATATTGTTAA
>CAJVPY010002869.1:0-15192 GCA_910591965.1 Dentiscutata erythropus | reverse complement strand
TTTTATTTTGTATCTGGCCTTTTTCGTATTCAAGGTGTTTCTTGTATTTTTCTATTTGTAGAATCTCAATTCTTGGTGTAGTTTCTACTTGTTTATGATGAGTAGTGAATTCGTGGTCTGTCATTATTGGTAATTTTTCTTGAATTTCGTCCTCATCTGCTAAGCTTTCTATTTCTTCGTAAGGGTACTTAGCCTCATAGTCTATATAATCATCATTAAGTTGTTCTTCTTGTTGTGCTTCTTGCATTTTAACAAAGTATTGATGTATTCCTTTGAATATTAATTCTAACGGTTGTTTTATCATTGGTATGAGGGTTAATTCTTTTGCTTCATCGTAAGTATACCATTCCCATGGTGTTGCTTCATCTGGTTTGCATTGTTTCAATTTTTGGAATATATTGCATGGATAAATAAATACAGTTCTTCATATCTTGTATTTAGCTTCTGTTGGTGAGCAGTATTTTTCTGCTACATTATTGTGAGCTTGGTTTATATTCAGTCCATACTTTGATAAGTAGTTCCTTTCCATTAAAATATTGGCTTCTTCTAAGCCTTCTCTTATTGCTGTATATTCATCACTTTCGCATGGTTTTCTGTTCTTGTCTAGTTCTTCTTTGCCTTCATATCCTTGGTAGTAGTTCCAAAATACTTTCTTTGGGTTAATTCTTTTAAATAGTCCTATTTGGTATCCTTTTTCTGGGTGATACCTAAATGGTGCAGTTTGAATAATTCTTCATTTTGGTAATTCTAAGTGTGTTATTAAAGATTGTGCTAGGAATTCTAGTTTCCTACATATATTACAATTGTCATAATAAATTTCTTGGTCATTTTCTATTTCCTTATATTGTTTCATTTCTTAGAAGTTATTACAACTAGTGCATTTCCATGTTATCCCATAATCCAGGTTATTAAACATTGGTAATTGCTCCATCTTTTTCATTTAATTGTTGTATTGTGAATTTTATAAATTCTAAATTATAAATTTCTTCTTCTAACAGTTCTTTTTCTTTTAGTAATTTCAGTTTCTTTTGCAATTGGAATTTCTCCTCAGTTTGTCTTTGCAAGTTTAGTGTTTCTCTTCGATTGCAGTTTTTGCAGCGTCGTAATTCTATTTCCTTATCGTATTTCTTTGAGTATTTTAAATATTCTTCTAATTTTTTATAATGTCCACTATCACTCCTGTTTTTGTAGTTTTTTTCGTGTGTTTGAACCTTTTAAATTTGTTTCTACAGTTATAACAGGTTTTTAGCCATTTTGAATCCTTAATAAATACAGACTGTTCTTGTAATTTTGCACAGGTTGAACAGCAGATTAAATATTTAAATGAGAATTTTCCTTTATCATCTTCAATTATTTCTACTGATTGTTTTTGATAAAAGCATTTTATTCCTTCTCTATACTTGTCACAGGTTTTATTTATAGCTCTGTTTTTATTTATAAAATAGGTTTTGTTGGGTGTTCTACACTTGCAGCACCTTTTGGCTGTTTTATCAAAATTGTACTTTTTCTTTGTTGCTTTTTGTTTAGTTATTAATCTTCCTTCCAAAATTGTTTATGAAATATTTTAAATTTTTGGTAATTCTTTGTTCCCCAATAGTTTTTACTAATACTTTGGTTTGTCACTTTTTGATATAAAGTTATTATTGTAGATAGTAAACGCGATTGAAGTCCTTCGCGTATCTACTTTAATCTTTCTTCTTCGTTGTGTACAAAAGTATATTCTCTTGTATTTGGATTAAAGTTTAAGTATTCTGTAGTATTGTCGATTATTTCTCTAGATGCTTTAATTAGGTAATTTAGGTGACTTGTTCCTGATTCTTTGTGAAATAAAGAGAATAAATTGTGTGGATTATGTTCCACTTCTTTCCTTAATATTTCTTCAAGAAATTCATCTTCAAAGTCTTTTCGCAATTCGTGGAATTTCTTAATTGATTCTTCGATTGAGTATTCTTTATGTGGCAAATTCTGAAATCCATTAAGTTCATAATATAGATCAAAATATTTTTCTATATTAATAAATTTCCAGTTGAATTTCATTTATAATGAACGAAGTCGTTTCCTTGCACGTCTGAGAATTCATGCCAAATAGGGCTTCAGATTGATTTAGTGTATAATTGAAGTTGTCTAATAGAGTTATAATATAAAAATTTTTATTTGCTAATGATGCTCGTAGCTTGGTTGTGGTTTTCTCAAGTTTTTTGTTTCCTATAAATATTCCTTGGTGAATAAGTACTTGATTTGGTTCTGTAGTTGTTAAATTCACTACAAAATGTTCTATTTCTGAGATTTCTTCTCTGAGTTGCGAATAAGGATGTGTGTCCTTATCGAAGGATACAAAGATCTGATTTCGTTGGATATCCGAAATTCTTTTGAAATGTCCTTTTGTTGTAGATATTATTTGTACTATAAATTTACTAAATACTGGTTCTTCAGATAATTGTATGAGTCGTATTTTTGCAGTTATTTGTGGCTTTATTATTGAATTTAAGTTTGTTTCAGATAATACTAGTATATTATTATTGAATAACTTCTCAATTCTCCAATCTAAGTGTCACAATATTTGGTGCTTTTTAAAACTAACACTATAGTAATTGATTTTAACTGGTTTGTCAAAGTATGCTATTACTGATTTTTCTTCAGTCTTTTCGGATATTGGTGATGTAGTTGGTGTATCTATTACTATATCCTCAGTTGGTATCTTTTTGAGTTCAATGAGGGTTTTGTATATTGATTCTAGTTTGGTTTTATAGATTTCTATTTCTTTATTAGAATATTGTAAATTATTCATGGGCAATTTCTTGCACTAATGTTAAGCAATATGCTTGTAGGGTTTTTAAATATATTTTAACACTTGTAGCATTAATTGCTAATTCTTGATATGCAATTTTAATAGTTTTATTTTTCTCTTTTAAGTTAAAGTAACTTTGAATTTCTTTAAGGATTGTGAGGTAGTTTTCTAATATTTGGGCGTGTTTTAGTAAATTGATATAAGTTTGAACTTTTACTTCAGTTGTCATTAAATTTGGATTCTTGTTGGTTGTGATATTTTTGTAGATCTTTATAATAGGTTCCTTCTAATAGTTGTTCTACTGTTGGTATCAGACACTGTCCTCTGTAGTATTGTTCTAAGTCACTTTTAGGTACAAGTATCTTTATTATATCGTGGACTCTGTTGTAATATTGTTTATGATAATGTTTTCTTCTAAATTCTATTCCTAATATCTTAGTTCTTGCAATTTCTTTGGGGTCTTTGTCCAATAAATACATTTCAATATAGTCTTGGTATAGTAACTGAGTATGTTTGAGCCAAATGGAATATTTTTTTGATTCATAGGCATTACTTAATTCTAAAGGTTTTCCTTCTTTTTTCCAAAATTTGCTAATTATTTCCTTGAGTATAGTTTCTTTTAAGAAGTGTAATAAATGTTGAGTTCTTGCTTCTATTTCGTAAAAGGTTAAGGTTTGTTTGTAAAGTAATTCTGATAATTCTGATCTTTCTTCTGGTAGTAAATATTCTAGATGAGTGATATAGTCTTTTGTTAATCTTTTACAAAATCTGTAAACCTTTTTTTCGTAATTATTTTCCATCTAACTGATATATTTACTTCGTTTTATATTTTTACTAGAAAAAATAGAATATTCAGTTATTTGGTTTAGTACTTTTAATTCTTCTTCTTCGTCGGTGATTACTTTTGCTTCTTCATTAAATAATATGTCTTTTGCAATAAAGATATTGAAATATAGTAGTCTTTTAAATCTTCTGATATTTCTAATGCGTTGCAAAATCTTTCTCTCATAAGTTTCAGTTGTAAAGCTGTTGCAGTTAATCTTTCAATTCGTTTCTTTTCTCAGTTTAGGTTATTATTTGTTGCAGGTGTGTCAAATGGTTTATACTGTCCTTGACTATTGGTTGAGAGGTCGTTAAAGATTATATTATTAACAGCAATTGCATGTTGTATTGCTTTTAGGGTTGTTCTGAGTCTTCAATTGTTAGTTGGGTTTACTCTTGCAATTAGGTTAGCTAAAGTTATTTTAATATCTACTTGTATCTCTTCAATTCCTCTTTGGTGTAATATTTCTTCGTGAGAGTTTATTACAGATCTATTGGTAATCCTTGGTATTGGATTATGGTTCCAAAAGTATCTAAAAGGTGGGTTGTCAATATCAATTTCTCACAATATTTGTTAAGGGTATATATCCCACTCTGGATATTCAATGTATATTTGTTCAACTTCTTGTTCTTGATATAAATCATAAGTATCTTTTATTTCTTGATTAAAATATCCTTTAATAGTTTCTTTAATAATTGAATAAACTATTCTCATTAGATAAATTTGAATGAGATTTAGATGTTTCTGCCCTCTTTCGAGGTTTTATTCTAAGTCTTTTAGATTTCATTAGGTGGTAAGATTTCAGTAAATATATGTTCAATTAATCGGATCGGTATCTCGATTTGGAATATTTGGTTATAGGGTAAGGTTTCTTCAATATATAGTTCCAATGATTGTAATAGAGATTAAGATATTGTATCTAATGAGCTTCATTGTATCCTTTAGAATCTTTGAACTTCAGAGTTTGTGTGATAAATATATCTAATATTATTTCTAATATTTTTTAGTGCTAACAATGTTGTATTCTGTCGCACAATAGTTAATTGTTCTCAGGTTATTATTGGGTGGAAGTCGTGTTGACTAACAGTTCCAGATACTAAAGTTCTCTTATTTTTCCAAATTGTATTTGTAAGTTGTTAATATATATTCTTACTCTTTGTTTAGTGATTAGCTCAGGTTCCATTAAAGGTTTTCAAGTATTTTCTTAAATGCTATTTTAATATTTTCTTCATCTATTGGGGTTTCTTGTTCTTGAATTACTATTTCAAGTATAATTTTGATTGTTGTTAAATTACTTCGTAATGATATATCTGTTATTTCTGCAGCATTTATTGTTTTAAGCATGTTGTATACGTCAGCTAATGTGGATAAGTCTTTAGATTCAAATGCTGTTTTCGCTTTTTCAACTTGTTCTTTCAGGGTTTGTTTTAGTGTTGTCATATATTCGGTGTCGTTTAATTTTTCTTCAATTAATTCTAATGTATGTATAATTCTTTCTTTATTTTTTTCTGTATTATTGTTGAATTTGATGAGTGTTCCTTTTATCATAGCACTTAATAATTGTGCAGCGGTATCAATGTCGTCTATTCTCTGTCTCGTTTGTTGAAGGGTATTGTATAATTTATTTGTTTCAAATATGTTTGGTTCTTCAAGTATTTTTTTAAAATTTTCAATATGGTTTTGAAGTTGTTGTTCGATTGTCATTTAACCTTGGTGTTGGTCCTTATTTATTTGGTGTATTGTAAGTACAATCTAATCCTCGTTGGTAACAGTATTTACACTTTCTGTTATATGGTTTACAATATTTCTTCTTTTCTTGACAGTTAGTACAAGCTTGTTTATTTCTTGATTGAGGTGTCACAAATCGTATAGTTGTAAATTGTGTATTATTCGTTCGTTTTCCATAAACTTTTCAATGGTTGATACTTGGTTGGTGTATATGTTAGTTACTCATAATCTTTCTGTTATTACGGTAGCTTCTTTATACGCGTTTCTTAACTGTTCCTGCCAGTTAATAATCTTTTGTTGTACTTTGTATAAGTCTTGTTTAGTAAAATATCATTCACAAGTTATTTCTTTGTTTTCACAAACTTTACAAAGTATTTTATAATCACAAAGCAAATTTAAGTTTTTGCACTTTTCACAAGGTATATATCATTTATAGTTTTGTATGTAGGTGTTGTTTTATAACTTGTTCCTGGAGTTGTTGAGTATTTAGGCATGGTTGCAACTTGGTCAAATTTTACGCGTTTTTATAACTATTTCTTATCTTTTGATTTATACTTTTATAGATTTTTATATTTTTGTTTTACATACTTGCACCAGGCAAGACTTAAAAATATTTGTATTGTTTTGATAATATTATGTTTTAGAATAATTATTCATTGTAAATAAATAATAATTTAACTAAATTAATAAAATAATATGTGTTTTCAAATATTATTCATTTGATAAGCTAAATATAGTTATATTGATTTCTTAGTTTTCGCGTTCTTTGAATTCGTTAAAGTCTTTGAATTCATCTTCTCCTATTGGTAAGTCATTAACTGAGTTTCGTGATAATTGGTTTAGTTCGGATACATGTTGTAGTGCTCTTTCAAAAGTAGAGTTATCACATTCAAGATTGTAGAATGTATTAAATCGTGATAGTGTAGCTACTTTTTGATTTTGGTTATGTTTCAGAAATTTTAGAACTTTTTCGACTTGTAAATCTTCTTCTACTTGTGATATTCTCCTTTTTAATTCATTATTTTCGCACTTTAATTCTTCATTTTCGCATTTTAATGAGTTTATATCCCATTGAACTTTTATTTGTGACATGAGGTTTGACTTGGTAAGTGGTAGAACTATATTGTTAACAATTTCTTTTATTTCTCGCACTTTAGCATTTAATTCTAAAAGATCTGGTATGGTATCCCTATAATTTTGTAATAAGGGTTCTTCTTCAGTATTTAACTCTGGTAAGGTTTCTTCATCATCAGTCATTGACATTTCTGACATATCATATGGCTTAGCATTTTCTTCCAGTTGGGTTCTATGTTTTAAGTTGAGAATATAAGTTTTTCCTTCTGCAAAGTTTCTCACTACTTTTGTATATGTTTTGCATTTTCATTTTTCTGCTTCAGCTCTTGTTTTATCTGAGTCTAAATTATATCATTTTCTAACTGAGTATGGTTTGTTGTTTGTATTATTCATTCTTATAACTATATTTGTTTAGATATGATAGTGATGTAGTAGGTTGACTGTAATTCATTGTGGTAGGTTTGTTTGTTGTTTCTTCCAAAACAATCGGGTTTTCTTTAGTGTTTTCAGATTCTTCATTTTTATTGTACAATCTTCGTGACTGTTTTGAATCTTTTCTTTTCAATAGGTTCTTCAAAGTTTGTTTGCATTCTTCATATTAATTAATAATTTGTACGTTTCGTAATTGAATAATTTTAGATTTTCTTTCAAAATTTTCTTCATAAATTTTTTCGATAGTTCCGTTATAAACATTACAGTTATTGCATCGAATACTTTTAATTTTGGTAGTTTCAGTTTCTGGGTTATATTCTCATTTCCATGGTCGATATGTTGCTTCATTTTGCCATTTTTCAATCTTTTCTGGTTGATTGGTAATATTAATTCCTCTTGAAATTCTTGTAAGCATTCTGAATATTTTTCAATAAATAGTTCAGATTTTTGTTTCATCATCAAACATTCTGAGCATAAGTTACAGGTTGATGTTCCTGGTTCTTTGGATAATATTTGATTTGTTTGTAAACATCATTTGGATATTCTTTTTTCTTTATTTCCTTCTTCTCTAAAGGTAAAGTCTAATATTGCTAAGTTTAACATTTCTCCTAAAGCTAGTTGGGCATAGTTAAATCTATCTCCGGTTAAATCTACTCTTAAATCTAATAACATTTGATTGGGTTCTGGGTTTGTCCATTTAACACATAGTACTGTTTTCATGAATTGGAACATTCTGTAGATTTTTGATTCATTCATTGTTTGATTTCTATAAGTTCCTCTGGTCATATTTTCAATTTCTTTTTCAACTCTTTGATTATTACAATGCCTATAACTATAGTACATTTCATATGCTACTTTTTCTTCTTTGTTACAGAAAAAGTTGTATTCGTAATCGTAGGTTATATGTCTCTTCTAATTTTCTTTATTACATACAGTACATCACTTTAAATTTGCTTGTCCAAAAGCTATTTCTTGGTATCTTTTGGATCTAGTGTCGTTTAATAGTAGATGTTCCATATACTCTGAGTAACATCTTTTACAGACTATTGTATCTAAAAGCATTTCAGTTTTATTGTCAAGCGGGTTGACATAATTTCCTTTTGGTATAAAGAATATATCTTTGGTAATTATACTCCAACATTCATTTACACAGCAGTGGTAGATATATTTTCTATTTTTCCTAATATTTTTACATCTGCATTTTAAGTTTTCGTTATCCTTCAGGAGTTTCTGCAGAATATTTTCAGAGTTTGGCAAATATGTTTGAACTATTTCTTGAGTTTGTACATCTTTTGAAGATTCAGGTTCATCACTATTATTATCAGATTCTGGATCTAAAATTACTATTTGTCTGTTGATTAAAATTGATCTTTTACAATCTCTTGCTTGGTGTTCTACTTCTTCACATTTCCAACAAACATTTTTAGGGCAATTCCTATTAGAGTGTCCCTTTTCATTGCAGTTTCTACAGATGAAGTTTTCTTTAATTTTTCTTGCTTTTTGAGCATTTCTTTATACTGTTGTTGATAAAATTCAGCTTGTTTTTTATTTTTCGTTTCATTTCTTCTTTCTTGAATTTTTGGGTTAATAAATCATTTGGTACAATTATGATTTCCATTATTCGGTACTCCACATTTAAAACATCTTTTCATTAGTTTATCAGTTAATTTATTACTTCTTTTGGGTAAATTACGGTTTAATTTTACTTTTTCTTTTTCAGTTTCTTTTTGAAATTCATTAATATTTTCCTGTTGTTTCTTTTTGAAGCATTTGTTTTTATGTTCTTCAAAATCTTCACTGATATTTCTTGTACACCAGGTACAGTAATTTTTCATTCCAACTTCTTGGTATGGTTGAATGGTTGGTTTAAATCTGACTAAGTCAATTGCTTCATTAATAGTATAAACAGGTTTTGGGGTAATTTTTGAAGTTGTTTCTTTGGCAAATTCTTTTGTTACAAATTGCATGACTTGTTCTTCAATTGTTTTCTTGGTAAAACATTTTCTTGTGAACTCCTTGGAATTCTTCTCTCGGTCCTCTAATGCTTCGCTTAATCACTTTTTCTTGGTTTCTCATGAATTTTGGATTGTTCATGTAATCATCTGCTTTCTTTTTAATATACTTAGGACTTTAATTTGTTTAATTATTTCTTCTTGTTTCTGTTGATATTCCTTTTCAGTAAAAAATTTGGAGTTGAGAATCAACTTCTCCTAACTCTTAATAAATTCAGGGCTTTCCATATATTCAGCAATTTCCTTTGGTTGTTCATTAGCTTTTGTAAGTTCAGACTTTTTCTTAATTTGCTTTTGGAGTTCTTCCAAATTTCCTTGAGAATAGTCCTTTTTTTCGTTTTGGACCAATTTATTATGTTTCAGTTTGATATGTTCATCCCATTTTTCAGGGTCGATGGTTTCTTTACATGTTCTACAGTTATTTTCATTTTTGTATTCTGTGGGATAGAAGTATTCGAATTGCTGTAATTGAGACATTATTTCAGAGTGTTTCAGAGTTTATCCGATATGTTGTGGATGTTCTTTTTCATAGAATAAGAGTTACTTATATAGATATTTCTTATCTTGGATTGACATTGGGATGTTGTTTCCAACATTTTATCCTTATTATCAGTATAATTTGTATTACTGATTGATTGTAAATCCTCTAGGTAGTTGGTGTCGCGTAAACATTGTAATAACGTATCCCAAATATTTGTCTGTTTATTTTGGCGTCTCTATTTGTTTGGGTTTGTTTGTAAATTTTTCTTATCTCTTCCTCTTAGCGGTATTGCATCTTTAAGCATGTGCTATGTTGCTTCAATTCCATTGGTGTGCATAACTTTTATTTGCCCTGTCACAGGGTCAAAGTCTGTTTCGGTCATACCTTTTGAATAGTTAACTGTGTGATGCTTCATTTCTAGTTTTTCATAAATATTGTGGTAGCCTTTTTACATGTTTGAGTAAATTACTGATTTTGGATGTATATATTTCCAAATATAGTATATCAAGGTATCTTGTGTTCTATCTTTTACTGTTATTGCAAATAATTTCTTTTCAGGAGTGCATTCCACTTCTCCAAATACACATATTGTTGTTCTGTCCTTTTGTTTGTAAAACCTTGATTTATCTATTTCTACAATGATATCTGGTCCTCCGATTCTTTCATGTATTTCTTTTATTTAGTGGTACATGCTTTGGCATAATGTTTTCATCCATCGGGTAATTGTAGTATCAGCTTTGGTGGTAAAGTCACAAATTAGTCTGTGTTTACCTTTGATTAGCTATAAATAGGCAATTTCTAATATTTCATTACAAGATAATCTAGTGTTCATAAATATTGTTCTATTGAATAATGATATCTGCTTATTATAATCGTGGTTCGTATATCTAAACAGTTTGGCATTAAGTTTCATTTTTTGGTTACAAAGTAAATAATTCATTTCTGTAGGTAATATTGATTGTTGTTGAAGATATTGTATATACTTCTCTTCATCATGGAAGTATTGTACCAATTCTTTGTACAATGGTTTATTTCTCATTATTTCAATAAGTTAAATTATGATTGTTGTAAAATCATTCTAGGAGTTTGTTGTAGTTTTATATTTGTAAATATATTGTACCAACTTTGATTTGTTCCAGTATCAAATTTCCCTTATCTTTAACTCCAATTCGTAGTGTAACAATTTGTTCTCTATTCTTATCAATTCCTATATGTCTTGATAGGTAATTTGTGATTTTGTTATCTTTTTCTTTAATTCGTTCAACTTTCCAATTAAAATCTTGTAATTGTATTAACCATTTTTGCATGGTGTCGTTTTTAACCATTTTTTCAGATGAATCAGATATTCCTATATTATCCATCTGTATTATAACTAGTTTATTTCTAATGTAAGTTCTCCATTGTAATAGGTAATAATATATCGTATACATTTCTTTCATAGTTGATCCCTATTTTCTCTGTGTTGGTAACAGCGATTTTGATCTAAATTCTATAATTTCTTCTTTAGATTTTGTTGGTTCATATTCTGCTCTATTTGCTCTAGCTTCTTTAGTTTTGTAATGGGCTAATTCTGAATTTACTTGTTTAATTACTGCACCTATTCTATTGTCTGATGTGTCAGTTTCTATTATAAGTTAGTAACCTTTCTTTGGGTATGTTAATGCTATTGCATTTTTAACTTTTTCTTTTAATAAATCAAATGCTTTTTGGCATTCATTTGTCCACTTGAATTTCGCATTTTTCTTAAGTAAATTATAAATTGGTTTTGCGATTTGTGCAAAATTTTGAATATATCTTCTAAAGTAGTTCATAAATCCGGTGAATGATCTTACTCCATGTACATCTTGTGGTACTTTGAGTTTTTCTACTTTTTTAATTTTTACTTGATTGGCGTGTATTTTTCCATACTCTACTAAGTGGTTCAGTATGAGGGTTTTTAATATATAAAATTCACATTTATTGGGCTTAAGGCTCATGCCTGCTTTTTTGATGCGCTCAAATACCATTTTGAGATGTTGAAAATGTTGCTCTACAGAGTCACTTGCTATAGTTATATCATCTATATATACAAATACAAAAGGTAAATCTCTAAATATTTCATATATATATCTTATCATATATGCTGGTGCTGTTTTTAATCCCATTGGTAGTACATTCCATTCAAATTTTTCTTTATCAGAGAAAAATACAGTCGTTAAATGTTTATCTACTTTTCTTAGTTTAAATTGATGGTATGCAGCTGTAAAATCTAGAGTAGAAAAAATTTTATTCTGTGCCAATTTTTGTAACATCGTATTAATGTGTGGAATCTCATATGGATCATCTTCTAGGTATTAATTTAGCTTGGTATAATTCACAGCTACTCTATATAATCCATCTTTCTTTTGAATAATTACTAATGGTAATACCCATACTGCTTTACTGGATATAATAAATTCTTGTTTTTTTAGTTCTTCAAATAATTTATTGGCTTGTTCTATTTTATCTTCCAAATATTGTCTTGGCATTCTTGCTTTGTCTTTAAACGGTATTTCTTTCTCATCACATTTAAGGTTCAATGTAATTGGTTCAAAGAAATCTTCATTGAATGTTGTCACTTTCTCATTTTTCCATCTAAATATGTTTATATATTCTTTAAATATTGGTAGCATTTTATTTCTATATTCTGGTATAGTATTTTTTAGTAATACTTCTAATCTTTCTTTCTCAGTTTTTTCTTTTTCTTTGGGTTTCATTTTCCATTAGTTATTCTTTTCTTTGTGTATTATTTTTGTGTTATTTATTTCTATTATTTAGTAATCTTTTTAAGATTGCCAATGTGGTATTTATCCAGTATTAGTATAGGTTTATTCGTGTAGTTAATCATTCTTATTTTGTTATCATTGATAATTCCATTTTGTATAACAATGCTATTTTGGGCTAAATGCATTGGTGTTTGTATGAGATAATTTCCTTTTTAGATATTCTAATTACGGTCCATGTATATGGTTTCAATATATATTTTTGCATTGTATAACATGGTATTCCTGTGCCTAGTGTTGGTATGATATGCTTTCTAATCTCATTTGGTATATGTGCTAATTCTTGGTGTACTGGATTTATTCGTTTATCTTTTCCAATAACTCTAGGTTGATACTGTGATAATTCAATGTTGAATATTTCTTTTTTCAATATTCAATGATTCTGTACTATTATTTTTACTTGATTCATTACTTCCATATCCATAAGGGTTACTTTTAGATATTGGTGGTGTTTTAGGTCTGTTTGTTATTAGTCTCATTTTTGGTGAGTCTCTATCTATTTCTATTTCTATTCCTTTATCATTATATTCTATTTCATTTGAATCTTGTATTTGAGAACTTGAGCTCAAACTTTGTTGTGATTGGTAATATTTATCCTGTTGTTTGTTTAGGTTTTCAACGTTACTTCTCAGGTTCAAAGCTGTTGGTCTTTGGTTATTATTTCGCATATTTATTGAGGTTTGTCTCATTCTATAAAAACTACTGTTTCTTTGGCTTAGAGGTGTATTCATTACTGCTTGGTTTTTAGTAACATTTTGTTTAAAATCAATTTGTTTAGTTTGATTATTTTGGTTTCTTCCTGAAAATAAGTTAATTGGATTTGTTGATATATATTCTGATGCTTTATTCATTAAGCGATTCCATCCTGATTGTTGTTTATCAATTTCTTCAGGTTGATTTACTCGTTTTTGTTGAAATACTGGTTGTCTTGGTTCAGTATTTTCTGCAATTAATCCAGATATTTGTTGTTCAGGTGAATAGTATTCATAATTTCCTGTTACCGTTTCTTGGACTGGTATTTCAATATTTACTTCTACTTGTTCGTCATTTAGATATATACTAGGTATATTATTTGTTGACGCATATAATCCCTCTCGTTTATGCATATACAGTTGTTGATTTTCTTTCATTTTACTATTTTGTTCATTAAATAGGTTTTGGAAGTAATCATCTTCTAAGTCACTTGTTTTACTATGTTCACTGTTTGAGTTAGTTCTAAATTCAGGTTTCTTTATATTAATTCTTTGGTGAATTTGTAGATCAAGCTTGGTGATAATGTTTCTACCGTTATTTCTGGTTTACCAGTTTCTGGATCTGTAATGGTATGTTTTTTAATAATTTCTAGGTTTTCTTGTTTCACCCATTCTGTTAAAAATTCCATATGCTTTTTAGTAGCATTATCTCTATTCTTTTTATTGATGTTCGCTTCTGATATACAAAGCAAATTTTGTATAATAACTTGTTTTTCAGCGTTATCTTTAGCTCTGAATTCGTCTAATTTCATATCTAATATCATATCAGTTTCTCTGCGATATTTATTCTCTTGTTTAGTTATTTCATTTTGTATGTAAAATATTGTTGTTTATCCCAAAATTCCATAAAGTATTAAACCTTTTCTTTGTTGGTCATGTCAGGTGTTCCTTCCCAAATTGATTGTGGTAATGATTCAATTTCCTTGATTATATCTGTGTAATGTTTCGCTTTTTGTTTAGACATTTGTATAACTTGATTATGTTGCATTTCTAAATGCATTAAGTCTCCCATTAATTGAGATAAGTCTTTCTTAAATTGCTCATTTTGAGCCTGTTTAGTTATTTGCTGTTGCAAATCGGAATTCTTTCATTTCATAGATCCCATTATCATTCCAAATCTTGGGGATTCTGGTGTTGTTTGTATTACAGGTGGTTTAACTGGTTTGTCTGAATATTTATTTATGATATTTGTTATTTTATCCATCATTCTTGATACTTTCATTGCTCTTATTCCTTTCTGTGTTTTAGCTTCTTCCTTATCATAAGGATTTTCTTGATTTTGCAGTCATATCTGCTATTTGTTGAGTAATATATTCTACTGTTTGTTCCAGGGTATAATGTGTATTATTTTGCGCATATATTTCAATTTGTGTAAATAGGTATTTCTTTCCTAATGTTGGATCCCATTTTTGTGAATCCTCTAATCTTTTCTTTAAAGATTTGTCTAATTCTCTATCAAATTGCAATATATCATTTACAAAGTATCTGAGCACCTGTATTTCATTAACTTGTTCTTTCATATCCCACTCAGTTTTTCTTGGAGTTTCTACTACTGCAGTTTTAGTGTATTTAATTATCTTTTCAAATATTTTTAAGTAAATTGACTATGCATTATATGTGCGTGCACATCTTGTCTACTTTCAAATATTGTCAGTTTTAGGATGCATCTATCCAGTAATCGTCTTTCTTTGGAGACATTGTTTAAGTGGAATAGTTCTATTTCATTTCCATGTTTTTGAAGTACTTCTTTGTAGTGTTTAACTGTTTTGCCTACCCCTGCGGCAAAATAGTGCTGTGTATCAAAGCAGAACTTTATTCTGTCTTTTGTAACTCCATTTTGTGTTTGTTTGTATCGATACTTTTTGTCTACCATATTTCTAATTTCTTTTAATTCTTGCATTGTTGTTCTATAACATCTTACTGATGCTAAGTTTTCTAATAGTATAGTTACATTAGTTTGTTGTGTTCTTTTAAGTATTTTCTCGAGGTTAAGTTTTATTTCTTTCTTAAAATCTTTAGTTTTATCTTGTATAGTTCCTATGTGTAATACATATCTCTTGGCTCCTATATTATGAGCTCTTTGTATTTCTTTAGCGATTCTAATCGTTTGCTATTGTATATTTTCTTGACTATTTAATAGTGTGTCACTTAGTGTTAATCCCATTGATATATGTATAATAATTTCTAATTTAGATAATGAGTTCCTGTTAATTATATTTGTATCATTAATTATATCTATTTCTCCTCTTTGTAATGTTAAATAATTTCCAACATGTTCTATATAATTATTTAAGTTTGGTA